>RJWM01018850.1:0-39691 GCA_004363535.1 Dasyprocta punctata
AATGTATACATCACTATAACTACCTGGACAAAAATAAAGTTAAATAAAATTAAAGTGAAATGAAATAATTTTAAAACTCTTAAAGCATTTAATTATAATTAATATGCAATTATAAAGAATATGATGATTCATTTAATTATAAATATTTTAGTCAGATGTTTTGATGGGATTATTTATAACAGTCCAATTTGTTAAAGAATTCTTATAAAATATTGCATAAATATTTTTGTGTTGACAATTGAATCATCTTGATTTCTAATTCCATGTCAAAATTATTATAAACAAAAACTCTTTCTTTTCCATGGAATTCTATACTAGACATAACCCCACCTAGAAACAAGTAAACTTGTTTGGTTGTACAGGATTATAAAAGCCTCAATTTTTTCATCTTTCAAGTATTGTGATAGTAAGCCATAACAGTTTGACAGCTGAGGTGGCTGAATCCCAAATAATTTTGCAATGAAGTGATACGATCTAGCCTGATTCAAAAGGATTTGAGCCATCTACAAATGGAAACAAGGTTACTAAATAGCAATATATTCCTTGATTTTTTTTGAATGTTAAATATATTTTCTATATCTTGATAATTAATGGCCCAGTATATATGAAAACAAGAAGCAATGCTTTCCCAAGATTTTATATTCAAATTCTTCTATTTCTTTGGATTATTTTTAAACACTATTTGGCAATATGCTTCTGAGATATTACCGTTTTGAACTCTCACAGTATGTTGTTATTCTAACAGTGTAAAATTTTTCACTACAACAAGAGTAAACATGTTTAATTGATGCAAAATATCAAGCAGCATTCAGTTACTGTTTTCCTAAAATTATTCCCACAGTAGATACTCTTTGCAGGATATTTTAAAAATTAATGGGTATGGAGACACATACAGATTTCTCCCTACTTGCCAGCAACTAAAATAAAAGATGATCAAGGTATTTAAAAAGTTTCATGATATTTTGGGACATCTAATTTATTTGAAGTTTTTTTTTTTTGAACACAAAGAGAGTTCTTAATTTGTTCAAACAAATAGTCTATTACACATTTGCTAATTTAATTTTTCAGTTACTTATGTAAAAATCTTTCTTTCTTCCCAATATCTGGGTCATTGTGTATTCACGCTATCATTCTTGGCTTGTGTCATGCATTGTCTCAGTAAGTAATCCAACTGTTTAGGTTTGTACAATTCAATTTCCCTTGTTAGTATAAATTTGCTATATATTTGTGAATTTTAATTGAGGAAAAAATTAAAATTAATACCACACAAATGATCATATGATGAATGTTTTCTCTTACTGAATTGTTGAAAACAAGTTTTGAGTATTTGCACCTTTCTCTCTCTCTCTTTCTCTCTCTTTCTCTCTGCTCCCTAGATATCATGAGATAAGCAAATTTGCTTCACCATGCACTTGCTGTCCTCATGTTTTGCTTTGCTGCAGACCCAAAAAAAGGATCTAATTGATCATGAACTAAAACCTCTTAAACACGGGTCAAAATATATCTTCCTTGTTTGCTAGTTCATTATCTCATATTTTGTAACTTTGATGGAAAGCTGATTTACAACTTTAACTAAGAAGCCTACAAAACACAATTATTTTAAACTTTGTGGAATCTTGTTTATAAAAAAACTAGTAATGAAGACACTTCTTTTGCAAATTCTTACTTTATGCCAAGCTTTCTGAAGGTGCTTAGTGATGCTGTCTTCTTCGGAGCACAACTGGTTCCAGAGCATGAGAAAAAGCAGCCCACCGTGTAATGGATAAGGCACAAATGTCCATATGTTACATAAGCAAATATACAGTGTTCCTGTAGTATTAAAATTTCATGGGAAGAATATTAGAAAAAATAATTTAAAAGGTTATGGGAAATAATGCAAAGAAAAACATTGGTAAACTGTGCTGCAAGCTAAGTTTTTCCTACATATATTAACCTCAGCCTTGGCTCTGCTGCAAACTATATTTTTCTTTACAAAAAGTTTTAATAATTGATAGTTATAGACATTGAGATCATTTTACTGTCTATTCTTCTCAAGTTCAAAGAAATTATTCAAGTTGTTTCCTGAATTGAAGAGCTGCAAAAAATATTTATGTTTCCTGTCATTATAAAGCATTTTAAAAATACTTTTTTTCACTTTCATTCCATCAAAAATAGCTTTCCTTTAAAAAGATGAAACTTGTCACTGGCTCATTCATCCATGGGAACAGCTGCTCATTGCATGTTTGAACATATTTGCTTAAGAAATACAAAATTATTAACCTTCTAATCCTCTAACCTTTTAAAGTGAGCCAGCTGTGATTATTCACAGCAAGCCCGCAGCCTTTGGTCTCAGCTTTGTGGAAACCTGCTCTCTCCATTTCTCAGAGAATATTATTTGAACAATTTGATTTTCTGTGTAGGAAATAAACCATGCACAAAGTCACATGAAGTATTGGCTCCAAGAACTAGGGGAAATATACAAAATTTATTTCCTGACTTTGCTAATAGTAACAATTTCTCTTTGCATGCATTAAAATACTGATATAGCACTTATATGATAGAACAGTAAATAGTGTTTTAAGGACTTTAGAATATTGATTAGTTTAATCCTTAAAGTTATTATGTAGTATGCAAAGTTATTATTCTAGCTATTTTTATACTTCAAGTAATTGATCCAATGGGATGTTAAACACTTGCAAGGGCCGCAGATCTGGTGGGTGCCAACGCCAGTGTTTAAGCAGAGATTGGTTCTAAACTCTGTGCTTGTTATCATTAAATTTCAACCTCTTCAGTATTAAATTAATTGAATTACATATTTTTTGTTTATCTTCACAGCAAACTACGTGGTGGCATGATTACTATCTACACTCTAAAAACTGTGAGAGAAATTTTGCACCTGGCCCAAAGTTCCAGTTTCGTAAGATATGAAGCTGGGTTTTGAACATAAATCCTTTCTTTCACTGAAGCTCTTACTTTGCCCACTGATTGTTCTCCACATTTCAAAGAAATAAATATTATTCAAATATATTCCTGCCCTGTCTTATTTCTATCACTTTATAGTCTGGCATAAATTAGGCAGCAGTAACTGACTGAAGTTTTTTTTTTTTTTTTCACCTGTCACAACATGTTTTGCCCCAAGGGAATAACTACTCTTTCAAATTCATTGGCACTCTTGCCACTGAGTTTCTTTTCTGCTTTCAGAAATTAAAGATATTTGGGAGACAAACTCTTCATAGCTTTAAACCTATTTTCCTGAAATATCTTTATAATACTGACCTTGTAAATTCCCATTCAAATGATGATTACCCACATTTCCTTAAACATTGGGTATAATGGGACTTATCCAAATATGTTTGAGATGTTTTGAATTCAGATATGAAGAAGGCCACTATCTATTTATATATATATATATATATATATATATATATATATATATATATATATTCTATCTGGTTGCCAAAAAATTGGATAGTCTCAACTCAAAGTGATAAATACTTATTAATAATCATAAATCAAACCATACTGTGCTATATACTATGTTGAGCAGACCACTTAAAATCTCATCATATTTCAATTATGTTGGCAGGGCCACTTTATTATCATATTGTAAGTGAGAAAAAAAGCAGAGGTGCTTCAATGATACTCGATCATGATAAAGTTAGGATTCAAAACTATTTTCATTACGTGGATTCTAATAAATACATATTTGTCAAGATGACCAAAGGAAGGATGCTACTTCTCAGTTTGAAGATGACCAACTTACTGTTTTTGTCATCTTGTATAGACTCAAATAACATGAATATCAACAATACAACAATGTGAAGCACACGTAGAATACAAAAATATGAATGTTTATTTCTCTTTCACCAGTGGGTTAATGGGCTCCAAATATTTCATCTACTCCACTTGAATGCTTTGTATCTAATTTCTGACCAAACATTGCAAGGTTAGTGTTTACTGGAGTAGATATATGCCTATATAAACCTACACCAATATTTATAGAAATTTTACTCCTCTACTAAGCTCCAACTACTACCTACCATAAACTACTACTTCACTGACCTATGCTCATAGTGATAGAGATACACTATGCTGTGCATATATCTCTAGTCATCTTGTAACACAAGAGAAATGAAACAGACATACAGAATACAGCTGCCATAGCCAGATACCTAAAAGATGTTGAACATAATCAGGAACATTTGAATATTATACAAGTGAATAAATTTTATTATTGTCATTGATGCATTCCTGTGTTTTATCCTCAGAATATTAAAATAAAGAATCTGTAAATTCAATAGAGCAAATATTTTCTTTTCTGGAATGTTACTGAGACCTAGCTGGAGCTCAAAACAGAACCAAAATTTATCTTCTTAGGTCTAGACTCAATCTCAGCATTAAGGCAAAAACAGAAAATGTTTTTGTTAACTATTATCACTTAGAGTGACTTTTGAAGAGTTTTGAGGATGATATGAATGTCACACTAGAAGGCACCACCAGCACATTGAAGGAAAGAATTTCTAAAGAAAATTCTACATGTCTCGTTTTATATCATTTGAATATGAACAGAGCAACAGAAGTTTACATGAATTGAAGTACACACATCTAGAACATCAGTTCTTTTTTTCCAATAAACTTTAACTAACTACCATTCTTAAGAACTACAGAGATGATTTATAAAACGCAAATGTATTAGGTATATACATAGAATTCATGAGCCAGTAGCCAGGATTTATTGTGAATAAATGATACAATACCAAGGAAAAAGCTAACGTGTTTCTAAAGAATATATAAAAAAAGTAGTGGACTGTTGAATTGATTACAAAATGTGGTTCATACATATTATATCAAGTATGTTTCTTTCAAAAAGTAAGAGATAATGCAGAATTAAATTCAAATATATACACACATTTATCTAACTAAACAATGTGTTATATTCCATTTTAGCTTTATTGTTTTGATTAACAATGGAAGAAACACTCATTAACCTTGCACTTGATCTAAGAATGAGACTGTTTCCTATAACTTGGGCCTGCTTCTATTCTCTTCCCTTGAGCCATAGCCTTGTTTCCCCTCTACAAGGAACAAGTATAATATATTTAGTGCATATATTTCTTTTGTTCCTGTGTATATACACATACATATATGGATATATGATACAGATTATATTGTTTGATAAATCTATCTGCTTGATAAATTTAGAAAAATTTAATTGCATAGTTTTTTGATTTTGCATTTCCTCTATTATATTTGAGTTATTTATTTTTCTTGTTTCATATAGCTGTAATTCAGTCATTTACATTCTTGTGCAACAGTCAGTTGTAGCATATCACAGTTTCTTAATTGTCTTGTGCATGTTTATTAGTGTATTTTCTAGTATTATTTTTGTGTGCATGCACAGTTGTTCATCAAGCAGATATGTGAGTTGCTAAAAAAGTAAATATGTAAACATTTAATATCATAAGGTACATTAGATTTTCCAAGAAATTGTACAGTTCACCACATCATTATTTTCCCATTATATACATTCTTTTAGATCTCAATATTGACAGGCTTCTTAGTTATGTTCAGTCTAGTAGATGTAAAATGTTATCTTGTTTACTTCACACATATATTTTAAGAACAGTTTAAATATTGTATTCCTTTCACTATTTTTTTTCTAGTTTCCACTGCCTTTTCTGAGGCAATGTTTAAATCTGGAATATTTCTCCTGATATATCTTCCAATTTTCTATGTATTTCTTTTGTTATTTATTATCTGCAATTTAAATTATCTACTGAGAAATTTTCTGAGAATTTTTCCAAGAATTTTTTTTATCCAGAGTGTGAATTTATTTGTTAGCTTTTACTTTTGAAAATCCCTATTCAATTCTTACACGCTTTTATTAAATTCATCTAATTGCATTTTTCTCCAAATATTTTACATAATTGGTCTGTGTTACACACCTCACAATCTTAATATCTATCGTCTTTCAAGAACAAAATCAGTGTTTGCTTTTCACACTGCATTCTGAACGTGGCATTTGCCTTCTGATGTTCTTCACGGCCTTTGGTTGTGAACTAAATCCTTGACTTTTGTTGCTGTGCATGTACAAGAAAAATCTTTTATAATGGGAAACATTCGGTTCTAGTTTCACAAATATATCATGTAGTATTTCAGGTATGTTCAAAATTTGTGCTTCTGTTGAAGACCCTAGCATCAGGTTTTCTATTTTGTATCAGATTAAAAACTTAATAACTTATTATCTGCATTTTCCTGTAAGAAGAACCTGCCTTGTTGACAACTAAATTTCTGATTCTGGAAAATATTTTTGGAAGGTGGACAGAACTGTCACTGCATAGCTTATCTACCACTTAAGAGACAGGATTGTGATTCTTCTAGCCATAGTACCCATTTTTAGGGTTGTTTTAAGGGTGCTTATTTGATCGTAAGGATGAAAGTGAAGTATAAAATAATACTAGTGTCATTAGCAGAAAATGCCACAGTTTCATTGCTTTAAAATTATAATTAAGAGGGCCAGGAGTTTGGCTCAGCAGCTTACGCACCTGTCAGGCAGGCGCAGGGTTGTGAGTTCAATCCCCGGGGCCGCAAAAAAAAAACAACAAAAAACAAAAAACATATATATATATATAGATATATATATATATATATATATATATATATATAATTAAGGCAGAGGATTTGATTCATTAACTCATTTACAAAAAGCTCAAATTCTTTCTGTATTAGATTTGTAGTTTCCAGAAATCAACATTTATATTGCTCTATATGGAAAAATCCCTAATTATTTTATTCTTTCCCAATTTCAATTCTGCTGGAGGTTTGTAGAAGGAATTAATTTAAAGAATGTAAATATTTAACAATCAAGGTGAATAGACAAAGGTGGATAAAGGAGGCTGTCATAACGCTAATGTGATTTAAAAGATTGTGCAAATAAAATCAGCTGAATTTTTGTAATAATTTTCTAATGATGACAATATACACTATAAATCTAATATTTAAGGAAAATTTTAAAATTAGTAGTTAATAGCATTGATTTGGTAAGAATCCCAGAGTGTATGCTGACCTCTAAGAACCTTAATCTGGACTGGCCAGATGAATGGCCATCTTTACATCTTAAAATATTTATTAAAAGAATTGGAAAAAATTTGTGCAGACTGTGCTCATTTGAGGAAACAAAACCATGATGAGTCATTAGATAAATCACTTACAATAACTGAGCTTTATGAAAATGTAGAAAAAGTTTTTAGAGAAGTCAGAGTGTGCTGGGGACAGGAAGATCAAACGAGCCACCAGACCACAAATCTGAGAGCCTCCCTACACCTGCACAGGAGGAACTGACAGAAAAGTCTCCGAGGAGAGGCTGTAGGTATGCAGAAAGCATCTTGTAATAGGCCTGAATCTTTACTGGTCAAGAGGGTCAGTGGATTCAAGTATTGGAAATTAACAATCTGGAGTCGGCCAGCATTTGTGTCTGGATCATCACAATTATCCACCATTGCCTCCAGTGAGCAGGTGCTGTTACTCCCTTTTCTGCTCCCAAATCTCATTAATACCCTGTTTTAATCCAAATCTAATGTGGAAAAATTCCTGGAAAGGAATCCTGAGAAATGCAGTTCCACATTAGCAACACTGAAAATAAGTAGGATTACTTTCAGATAAAATTAATAGTTCTAGAATTTCCTCACTTTTCATGAAGAAGAAAATTATAAAATATAAAATTTCACTGAAAGTTGTATTTTTCTTCTTAAATATTTAGTAGCTTCATAGATAATTTGCATTTTGTGCTTATATCCTGCCATGGAGCAAAAATGATTCTTCAAAATGTTATGGACCTAAACAGGACTACAAAGTAGTTCATGTTGTTATGAATAATGTATTTCGTCAGCTGACATTTCTCATATAGCAAGAAAAAAAAAACACACGCTTTCTGATACTTTTATGAAAATGAAGTCTTGTGTCTGAGTATAATTATTATGTTCCATTAAACGTAAAGACCTTTAAAAGTTTGATACAAAATTTCAATTTAAGGTTCTATCAAACATCAGGAATTCTCTCAAATATTTCTTATAAGCATGTATTTAGTCACACTTCTCTGAACTTTATTCTAATTCTGATACAGTAAATTATTTAATTTTGTTGTTCTTGTTCTTTGAAAATATGCACAGAATTCGTGACAATATAATCTGATGGTAACTAATATTTTGGTACAATAAGAGAGATAAATGCCGTATTTAATGTAAGATAAATAAATATGTATGGATGAGTTGCTCGATTTTTATACAGTTCTCCTTATGTTATTTACTTAACCTATGTTTTGATATCACTCAATTTCATTTGTGATCACACAGACTTTTTAGCATAACCTCCACATAATTTCATAATCTGGCTAAAATCTCTTTCCAGACTTACCCTTACACCCATGTATGTACATTATTTGGTGGGAAATGTAAACACGTCTCCATCCCAATATATTTGTGGTTCCCTAAATGTGGTATATACATTTCTGTTTATATCAACCTACTGCTACTGATCTTTTAACAATTTGCATATGTTTCTGTATTTTATGAGTGCTACGGTATAGTGCAGAGGTGTCCGTGTGGAGCAAGATTCTGGTCCTGGCATATGACTTTGAGCAAATTGAGTGTCCTCTCTTGTTCCTTATAAAATAGAAATACAGGTTAATCCTCTTATAAAACACTATTATGAATTAATTGATAATTACATTTAAAATGCTTATGGTGATCTGGCTTATGGTAAACACTGAAATTTATCTATTTTTCTCATTATTATTATCGATTTTTCTCTCACACATAGTTGATGATTGCCTAGTGCGATCTCATTCTCTTTTATACATTTATCATTCACTTGTTAAAATTCAACATTTATTAATATCCTTAATGTAACAGATGCCATGTGATTCACTGGAGATTTAGCAGTGAATTAAAAGGAAAAATTTTCCTTTGCCCTCACAAAGCTTATATTACAGCAGTAGACACATCCAACAAATAGAAAATTAATGTTGATTTTTGTTAAACTTTCATAACTTTGGAAGGTTTTTTATTTGATTTTTTACTGTCAGTATTACTGTAGAATAGACAGTTGTTACTAAACAGGAACAATTGTATTTCTCTTTTATCTCATTGCTTTTTACAATGCCTGACTTGTAGAAACCATTCAATAAATACTCATCAAATAAATGGATTGACAAATAAATTATGGTAATTTAACTCACATTAAATGATGGCAACTTAATTCATACAAAATACATTTATTTTACTGTATGTTTACATGTTCAGGATGATGGATAATTAAAATGGTATAACTTTGGTGTAAAATTTTAAGCAAAAATATCAAGAATATTACAATGGGTATTTCTGTGTCTGCACATATACATATACAATTCTGAGAATATGTGTCAAAACACATCCAGGAAAAACATAAACTTCTATATAAATTAAGGACCAAATGTATAAAGGCAAATCAGTACACAATAGTTATCAATTTTCATATGGCTTATATTTTACCCTATACATATTTGATATTCTCTCACTTTATGATTTTTAAAAATATGGCTCACCATTTAATCCACTAATCCACACTTTGTTAGAGGGGATCACAAAATGAATGTGCTTACATTAAAGGATTTTTTTATTATCCCATGCAAGAAAAGATTAGCTAAGATTCAATTGTGTGGAAACAGATGCTATAAAGCATAAAGTTGTGACGATTTGAAATTTCTGAACATTTATAGTGTATTTATAGAAGATGAACTTCTATTTATCTCTTTTGTCAACATTCAATTTGCCTTGGTTTTAGTTCTGTTCTGTCATTTCTACTTATATCCAACAGATCTATTATAGAAGTCACCTCTGTACCAGGTTCATGGGAGTGTGAATCCTTTAAAATGGTATGTGATAAACACCTTCAGTTAATTAGAAAGAGAGTATGCTAGGTATTTTAACTCTGGTCCTTAGGGATCTCTTCTAACTATGTGTTTCAGCAGACGGCCTTCTGGCTCCTTAGTTCAAGCATGGACCAACAAAAAGTGTTCTGAGTAGAGAGTAGATTGGAGCTTTGGAGGTATTTTCTTTCTGTCCTGGCTAAGGCAGGCTTTGGGATATTTGAAACTTGTGTAGTCACCTAGGGTCAACACTTAGAAGGGCCCCATCTTTGATTCAGTGCTCTGTTGCTTCATTTCTGAAATTCTTCATGTTTTCTGAACGAGAAGCCCCGTATATTCATTCTGCAACGGATCCTACAAAACATGAGGTCAGTTTGGCTCTAGTCAGTTCCTGACAAGTTTGCTTAGGTTGAATGAGACTTTACCTGAGAGTTTTCTGCTATCTGGTGGCTTTAAAAAATCATATTCCATGTCTGTATCTTCTGGAAATGATCCTCCTTTTTCTTCTGCTTCAGGCTGAGATTGGTAACGCAGCTTCATTTTGTGTGAGTTCTTGGGAACTGTAAATATCACTGGTGTTTTTTTCTATGACCTTATTTTAAAATTCACATCTTTTTTGTGTTTGAGGCATTATAGGTTGAACGCAGAGCCTTTGTTTTATTTTATCTATTTATTTATTTTTTTAATTTTCAAGACAGGTTCTTATTTAATCACTAAGTTTTCCAGACAGGGACCAAATTTGCCATCCTCCACCCTTAGTCTCCTGGGATTCCTGACATGTGCCACTATACCCAGGAAAATGCTTATGCTTTAAAACTGTATTAATTTTTCCTTATGCATTATATACTCTTTGATTTATCATAATTTTTGCACATCTGTTGATAACTAAGACTCAAAATGCTAAAAATAAGAAGAAAGTTTGCCTCTGATATATGTAATAAATTTAACATTCCAAAGGACAAGCAAGAATAAACAGGAGGGTATTAAACCTGTGTTTCCCTTAGAATTTCTATACTATGTATATTAAAGCAGAAATATTCCTAAGGGTTTGAGACATATGTCCTAGTATATGGAAATCTTTTTCTTCCTCTTTTCCAGTAGTCTATCATAGATGGTTCCCTGAAAGAGCCATAGAAAGCACCCTGCTTCCCTTTATCCCTAAGTGGTAAACAAGACGATTGAATTATTTTCGCTAAGTAAAATTGTCTATATCAGAGACCTCATTTACTTTAACATGAAGAAGTTATCTCCTTTGTGTATGCAAAACACTAAGTAGATGATACATGATGAAGCTATAGAGTACTGGCAATATTCATATGCAATACCAAGAGAATCAAGAAAAAAGGTCACAAGTTAGAAAGAAATAAATATAAATATATGGAGCCTGATATAAATTAAAAGAGCACCAAAGCATAGATAACTTAGGATTTTTAATTTTCTGACTGGTGTTTTGAATTACTAAGTTCTAAATGCATAAAGCTAATTATTAGAAAGTTGCAGGCCTAGAAAAAGAAAGTTCAAAGGTGATCAATTTCATTTCTTAATATTGAGAATTTCTCTCACAAATGAAGAATGTACTGAACATATGAAGGAAGCACCATTGTGGTAACACATTCGGTTTGCATTAACTATAAAATTTCCATTATGCAGGGTTTATCATCCCATTTATATATGATAAAAATACTGTGTAAAATTATGTCCATGTTCCAACCATTACTCTGTGTTAATACACTTTAACTCATTCATCTCTATAGTGGTTTTAAGGGAAAGATATTATTGTCACTTCTATTATGTATATGGAAAAATTAAGGAATAAGGTGTTTAGTTATTTCTTCAAAGTCACAAACATTAATGCACACTTAATAGGTTTTATAAAAACCTCATTTAAGATTGTTTATCCAAAATGTGTGTGCATGTGTGCGTGTGTGCATGTGTGTGTGAGTCCATATTCCATGTTCTACCTAAGGGATTTCAATGTAGTTTTGATTGCAGAATTTGTGTATGCAGTTTATTCTGCTGACTTAGAAGGTGATCATCCAAAGGATGGAACTGTATTTTTCATCCTAAAAATATGTACTAGTTGGTAAGTCATTGTCTTTAATCTTTGAGAAAAAGAATAAATCTTTGCTCTTGTCTTGGAAATAATCTGAATATAAAAGAAGCTCCCACAGAATGTGGTGGGGAGCTTAAGATAAGACTTGAGAGAAAGTCAAAGTTAATGTGAATGTTTAGCCATAAACAAAAATCAAAGCAACATGGATGACACTAGAACATAAGAATCTGCAGAAAAGTTGAAAAAAGATTTGTAAGTTAGACTATCATTTAATAAACTCAGATATGAAATATTTTACAGTGGGATTGAAAAACACAATCTGGGAAAATGTGCTACCACTCAAAACTTTTACTATATCCTATTATTTAATAATCATGCTCCCCCAAATTTTTGGTAATACAAGAGAAGTTAATGGGTGGAAAGAATGTATGATGTTTGAGAGAATTTTTTAAAAATCAAAATGAATTCTTAATTTAGATGCCAGTGAGAGAGTTTAATTCTAGAATGACTCAAATTAAGATAATTCTAAATGTTGCCAGAGGAATTCAGTTTTGTGAACCACAGCCATGTAGAACTGACCTGTTCATGCAAAGAAGGCCAGTCCTTTCGAAACTCTTGTAATTTCATTTTACTTTGCCAACTCTATGAAAACTATTATTTAGGCAGGACTAATAACATTTTTGTGTGTGAAAAACCAATTATTTTAAAAACATTATGTTATTCAGTATGATAAAATAGTGACACAATCACCCAATGACTACTTTAAATTACCTACTTCTTAGCTTTCAGGGTAAATGTTCTGGCCCATTTCTAATCTTTCAATGATTTCATTTTTCTCTTCCAAATTCTCCAAAAATAATTTCTACTTAAAAGACTGTCATTAGTCATTCATCCATCATCCATTAATTCAAAACACAAACCTGTGTTAATTGGATAAGGTATAAGGGACTGAAAATGATTCCAACAATGTTTAGAGCAGAGAAAGGACATTTTGTATTTTTAAGCAAATGTGAGCAGTCCAAATTGTCTAGAATTGTTGTTATGAGTGTTTTTAGAAGTTGCTATGTATCTATATTGCATTTCACTAATGCATATGATACAGTTTTCTGGCAGTAAGAGCTGTGAATTGGTATCATAAGAATCATTGACCCCCCCAATAATGTATCATATGTTACTAACACAAATTTTATCTCAAGAGTTTTGAATATGTCAATGAGGTATCTCATTGCTGTAAAATGACAAAATAGCAAATAATAAGAGTAGAAAATTTTATCAAATACTTATCACTTCTCTGGTTAGTCTTTATTATGTTACATTTTTGAGTTCTTGAATGTGCGAAAAAGAACCTTTGATTTTGAGAGTATGCCACATATCCAAAGAAATGAAGCATCCATAGTCTACTCTAGAGTACATGCAATCGTAACTACAGTGACTGGAATTTAGTCTTCAATAAAGGCTTTTTGATGCTACTAGATCTTGTTCCGTGTTAGTATGAAGCAGGCACAGAAAATTTTTAAGGAATGGAAAAATAATTTAAATAGATACATAAAGATGAAATCGCTAATTTAGAAGTGTTAGAATTTAGTTCTACAACAGTTTTTTCTAATCTACTACAGTTTTTTAGCTTAAGAAATGAATATGGTATTTGATTAGGTAAATACATCAACACTAAGGGTGAACATGCTGTTTAAGAAAAAGAAGTTACTTTGAAATAATTTATCTATTTGGAAAAAACATGCATTAAGCAGAATTTGGAATTTTTGTTTGCCTTCATGCTATACTTCTTGTATATATAACTATAATATATAAATAGTTATACATTATATATATATACATTTATAGTAGATGCTTATTCAAAACTAGAATATAAAATGTTTCCAAAATGTTGATTATCAGAAATTTGAAACTCAAACTTGATAAGGTTCTTTACATACTATTTCAGCTTCATTTTTCTTCTGAATGTGGAGTTTTTACATCAGATATATAATTTTGAGACATCAATTCTCATTTCTCAATATAACAGTTTATGCTTCTAAGCAGTTTTTCTTCAGCGTTTACATTTCCTTGTTAAAGTAACTCTGAAATGCTTACTATTCCATTGACTCTTATTGGAAAATTAGAGTCACCATCACTTTCTATCTGTGTTCAATAAATGAATCATGTTATAGTTGTCATGGGTGGTTTGACTGAACTGCATTGAGGAGAGTAGAGCAATCTTTACATTAGTTTGTGTATTTAAGATTGCTTTAGAAAGTAATTTCATATAGTCTCTATAAATTTCAGTGATTAATAGGTTTTTTAAATTTTTTTGTTGTATATAAAAATAATTTACACATGCTATGACTTCCTACTCAGTACTGGATATCTGTACTTCTTTTTATATAAATTTAACAATACACAGAGAGATAACCACACTTTGTAGATATAAACTAATTGTTATACAAATAATATCTAGATCCCTGTTGAGATGTTTATACATATTTTGTGCTAGAAAAATATGTGCAGCTAGAGTAGTATATTGGCTTAACTTTTACTTGAAAGAATCAAAAGTTTAAATTTTTTATAATGGAGAGTCTGTGAAAAAACTCTGTTTTCTAAATTTCAAGGCACCTATTACTACCCATATGATTTTAAAGTCAAGAGTTTGTGTGCACATTAATGTTTATAGATGTCTTTTTTTCATAGCTCTTATCACTTTTAAATTCAATGACAAGGGATGAGAAAACTCTAATAAGGTCATTTTTGTTGTGTGTCATTTTTTAGGCAACTGACCTTTGACAGAACAGCAATTCAATGGAAAAGACAAACAGTTTTCACCAAATAGTACTGGAAACATAGAACATGGATAGAAAAAAAGCAAAAGAACTTAGACACAGAACTTAAGTCTTTCACAAGAATTGACATTAAATACATAACATAACCCATTGTAAAATACAAAATGCTAAAATTTCTCAAAGAAAAGCATAGTGACCTGAAGTTGGGCAATAAATTTTTTGATTAAAAAAACAAAATGCATGAAAGAATAAAATGATGATTTGAATTTATTAAATCTAAAGACTTCTGCTCTATGATAGACACTATTAAAGAATCAAAAGGTTAAACTATGAATATTAGAAAATATTCAAGAAGTGTATGTCCAATAAGGGACTCATTTCTAAAATAAACAAGTAATTCTTAAACATCAGCATTTAAAAATTGAGTCAAACTTGTTAATAGTTACCTTATCAAGTAAATACACACGTCAAAACTAAGCACATAAACACTATTTGACTTCATTTCTCATTCGAGAATTTCAAATTTAAAAACAATAAGATAAATGTTACACTCACTAGACTATCAAAAAAGAAAAAAGTTGAATATCAATTGCTGGAAAGATGCAGAACAACTCATTCATTACAGATGGGAAAGCAAAATGGTATAGTTTCTTTGGGAGATAGTTTATCAGTCCAGTAATAGCAACTTTTGATATTTTCCCAAATGATTTGAAAATTTAAGTACATACAAAAACATACATATGAAGATATATGGCAGGCTTAGTTCTAATTATCCAATAGTGGAAGTAACCAAACTATCCTTTAATAGGTAAATGGTGGCATATGCATATTATAGGGTACTCTTTCTGTAATTTAAAATTGTAGATATCAAGTCACAGCTTAATAAAAAGTGCTCTTAAATGCATATTGTTAAGGAAAAAAGTCACTTAGAAAAGTTCATATGTTAACAAAATAAGTTATATAACGTTGTGGAAAAACAAACTCTAGAAATGAAAAACAGATTAGAGATTTTTAGGGATTCTGTGTCTGTGTGTACATGGATGGTGTGTGGTGGTAGCAGGAATGACTAAATAGGTGAAAGACAGGATTCCTAAGGGAGCAAAAACAATTTTATTTTTGATTATCTATTTTATGAAAAAAATAAAACAAATTTTCATAACCAAACCATAAGAGAGTAACAGTAGCTATTACAGTGTATCATTATCTTAAAGTTAATTACTCAATACAAGACACACTCAAACTGATGCCTATAAAAAAGAAACAAATGTAATAGCACAAACTTTCTTTTCAATGAACTAAGATAAACTGTTAGTATAAATGAACATATATTGAAATACTGTAAGCAAAAGAATGTGTAATTTCTATTCCGTAATGGAAGATTCATTTATTTGCCAAGTCCATAGAACTTCTGTAAACCTTAATATATGTAAAGTAAAGATGAATTTATTTAGAACATTGGGAAATCACGAACTGGAGTGCAGAGTGTGACACCACTGACTGTGATATAAATTCATGAAACAACCTGAATGAAGAAGATGAGGGGATAAATTTGTTGATTTAAGTGCTTTGACAGTGAGTCAAACAGATTAGACAAAAGGGGAAAGAAGCTTCATATAAGCATTAGATGAAATTAACAGTGTTTTCCATGGGATTAGGGTTGACAACTTTGATAAAGCCACACATGAATACTGGAATGGAACAAATGATTAAATGAATATTAGATGATGGGAGACATGTTTCTCAGTTCTAAATAAATAAAAGGTAAATGATAAACAAAAGGCAAACAGATAAGTGATGGCTAAAGCTAAAATGATCTATGTGGTAAGAGAGTTAGAACATGTTTTGTATAATAATGAATATGCATGTTTATGTGTATAAGGTGTGTTTCTGTATGTGTGTAGAAGCACATACACATATCTGATATGAGTGTGTTTGTACATAAAACTATATGTTAGTATATGCACATATATAGTATGTCTTGTTCTATTAGCTGAAAGGCCCTGAAGCAAGGACATTTCATTGGTAAAAACACACCTAATGCATAGATCTTGCTTTCTTCAGCAAAAGGATCAAAGCTCCTTGGAGAAACTGATCACTTTAGAGCTGGACCAGGAAAATATAAAATGATCTGGAGTGTTCTGGTGTCTAAAAGTAAGGAAGTGCTAATAAAGTAGTATCCAATCCACACATAAATCCTCAAAGACGGTGAAATGTCAAAGGGACACAGAAGACAATTAAAAATGCTTCCAAGAACTGTAGCGAGAATGATTTCAACAAGAAAACAAAATAGTATTGGATTGTAGATCAAAATATAAACTATAGACCTATGAGTCTACAGTGATACAAATTATTAAATTAGAAGACCCACAAGAGAAACCTCCAGTCTTCTGAGTAGAAGATATGCAAATAATCTGGACATTTAACCCTAGAAGAGATGAACAATAACTTCCATTTCCTTAAATCTAGACTCTACAGAGTGGCTTTCTTCCAAAGAATACGGAGTGAAGAAGGAAAAAAATAATATTACAGCACAGAGCCCTGTTAAGCACTAGCTCAGTCAGGTGACTAGGCTGAACTTACATTGTGGTAACAGCCAATAACACAGTATTTACCTTCATACACATGCTGGAAATGGAACTTTATCCCTTTGAGATTCCTAGAGTGTCATTAATTCCTCAGTTTTTATTAATGAGGTCATTTCACTATAAATGATGTTATAACACATGTTTTCATATATTACATACATCTATTCATCCATTATTTATTAAATGTGTATGTGAGTACTGTACTGACTTGACAGTTCTTAAATATAAACCATAATACTCTGTTTTCTCTAATCATTGCTTACATTGTTATTCTTTTGAAAATATTTTCTAGTTTCAACTGAAGTTCTGTCTTTGAGCTTTGGGTCACTTAGAAATATATTATTTAGTTTCCAATTATTTTCAAATTTTCAGATGTCATTTAGTAATTAGTTAATTGTTTAAAATAATTGTAATCAGAGAATACCATTTTTACAATTTAAACTATTTAAAAACCATTAATTTTTGCTTACTTGATCAAACTGTAGTCTATCTTGGTAAACAAATGTTCCACGTTCACTTGAAAGAAATGTGTGTTCTCCTATGCTTCTTCTTTAAATATTCTATAAATGTCAATAGGCCAAGTTATTTAGTGTTGCTAAAGCTTTTTATTTGATTCTAACTCTTCTTCTCTAATTTATGGGCACATAGTATTCAAAGTCTCTGTGTTGAAACCCACTCTTCATGTGGATTTGTCTACTTCTCCTTTAATTTATATGTTTTGATCTTACAAATTTGAAAACTCTTCTATGAGGAAAATTAAAACTGAAGATTATTATTATATCTTCTTGAGTATTGATCCTTATGATATTATGAAATATCCCTCTTTGTTTCTGATAATATTCTTTACTCAGAAACTGCTATAGCATTATGTAAAACTAAAAGCGCTAATACAATCTTTCTATTAAACAGAGTTAGCACAGAAACCTCTTTCATTCTATTAACCTTAAATTCTTTGGGTCTTTATATTTAAAATGGACAAAGCATACTTCATGTGATTGCTATGTCAGTCATTTTTTTTATTTAATTTATCATTGTCCTTTCTGTTTTTTATTCTCCTCTTTATATTTTTTCTCCTTTTTGGGTTGAGGATAAGGTTTTATATCACTGCTCCATTGAGTTATTAGTTGTACTTTCTTTTTAAACATTTGCTTCATATATTGTCAAATATATAATTAAAATATCAATAAATAGCCTCAAGTAATATTGCAACATAATATAATGAATAAATATTTTCGAATCAGATACTGATATCTTTTCTTAGAGATTGTTTTCTCATTCACATAATTTTTCAGAAAAAAACTCAGAAAATTAAATTTTAGAGTGTTAATTATCCTCAAGTTACATTTTAAAAATAAATATTTATATTTATTGCAATTGCAATTATAATATTGTATATTAAAATTTCTAGCATTATTTTTTAAGCCCAGGTTATTATCAGGTAGCATTTTTCTTCTTAAATCAATGACACACTGTTGTGCTAGGGGTGACCTTTTCCAGAAATTTTGTTTCTCAAATTATCAGTTTTGTCTTTATTTTTGAATAATAATGTTACTGAAAATAGAATTCTAAGTCAACAGACTTTTTAAAGAATAATTATTTCAGGACTTTAACAATGCTCCTGTGCTGCCTCCTAATTTTGAAAAAGAAATCAGTTGCCATTTTTGTCTGTTATGTAAATTTTTGCTCTGAGTTCTTTTAAATTTATTTTTTAAACATTTAATCAATTTAATTATGATGTTCATTGGTGTAGTTTTTCTTCTCATTTCTTCTACTTGTTTCAGTTGACCTTCATGAATCTATGTATTTATTATGTGCATATTTCTAACAAATGTGAGAAACTGCTGTTATTCTTTCTTCCAGTATTATTCACTGCTCCCATCTTTCTCTGGGAGGTATAATTGCAGGTATATTATAGTGTTTTGAGATCTTTTATAATTTTCTGATGCTCTGGTGTTTTTCTGTTTTCTTTCAGTTTAGATTCCATACATAATATTACTGTGACTTCAATTTTACTATTTCTATGCAGTGTTTCCAAGCTTTGTCTTAGAAAACTGTTAATTGCAAATTGTTTCAAAGCTTTATTTAAAATTTTCTTATTTCAAAATGTTTTATGTGATATTAGTGCAACCTCCCAGTCAAAGGTCTCTTAGTCTATAATTTAGGCAGTACAGTCCTGAGGCTTTGAAGTATCCTATTACTAAACAGTGTCCTTAGTTCTCAGAAAAGTGAACTCTTTTCAGTCATGTGGTCTACACATATTATTCATCCTGTTTACCTCATGGAATTTCCTTTCTACCTTCAGAGATTTGCACTGGGCTTTCCCTCACCTCACTAAAAATGCATATATTCTTTAAAGAGTCTTTTTTTTTGTTTTGACTTACCGGGTTTTTCTACTTTCAAATACCATTGTCCTATACATCCTGGCATCCCATATGTGAGCAAGCAAGCATATACTTTCTAGGGTTTTGTTTATCTAAGAAGATAACATGAATATATTCATTTATATTCTGTTTTTTCTAGATGTGAACATGCACACTTCCTTAGTTTAAAAAACAGCCTTCTTGTATCAATCTAGTAAAATTGTAAAGTATCTTGATCATGTAGCATTCACGTTTACATAATGCCTATTATACATATATGTATAAAAATTGTTAAAACATGTCTTAGCACATGTGAATGAACCAACATATATGAGCTAATAGTTATCACACATTTGTTTAAGTAACAAAGATAAAAACTTTCTGATCCATATGTACAAATAGGCAAAATTTCCTGTTTTCAGAGCTCTTGTCCCTTCATTGTAAATGTTGCATTGAGACCATTCTATTTCAAAGAGAGATTGCAACTGAGAGTCGAAATAAATGTTGGGTTACAAAATAATAATGAGGACAGTTTTTAAATGATAAGAATTATAAAATAATGTTATCGTAGCATCATAATATAATATACAAAATATTATACTATACTATTAATAGATATGAGAGAAAAGTAAAAAATGTTGTGTATATATGCCATCATCATTCTTGATTAGGAAAATTTGAAGACTTTTCAATTGTTTACGCTTGTTTATATTTGTTAAAATTTCAAATGTCTATTATTTTTCTTTATAAAAATACATTATTTTACAAGAATTAAATCTACAAGTATAAGGACACAGTTTTTTTTTTTTTTTTTCCCTGAGACTTTCTCTTCACTGTGATTTGTAGGGAAAAAATTTAGTCAGTATAGCTACTGTGTATATATTTCTCTGAAGCCCACTTTTGAAAATCCATGCCTTTGGCCATGTAACATTTCAAGGGACATCAGAAGAAGTTTCAAGTCTCGGACTATTGATTCTGAAAAGTGAAGAGGAATGAAAAGAAGATCAAAGACACAGAACCAGCCAGAACTACAGATGGTTATAGAGACAGATGTAAAAGACTGGCTTCCTCATTGGAATTCCACCCAAAGTTTTAGGACAAGATAACTGAGTTACATTGCAAGATTCACACTAAAAATCAGACTTGCGTGTAAATTTTCATTGCTAGTATATTATTAGAGAAACTAGCTTTGGCAGCACTAGAGAAAGCAGGGCTCCATGCTTCCTCGGGGCCTGTGTATCAGGATTGCTTTGCTCCAAAGTCTGCTGAGCAGCCAATGCTTCTCCAGTGAATTCTGGAAGTCATCCCTGAAAAAATGCCAAGAATGTTGAATAAGCTTCACGTTGGGAGCATCTAAGATCGAGTGATCATAACATCATTAGATTTAAAATGCTCATGAGGCCAAGTTCTAAAGGAAGCAACACAAAATTACCAGACATTTAAAAAAGCCAACTGTGATAGAGGACAAGGTGATTTAGACAATGCTTATCAGAAATGTGACATGCAAAAAAGAAAGCAAAATAGAATTTACCAAGCAACTAATAAGAAAAAAAATATTGCTTAGGACATTTTATTAATCCAGTCATGTTTTTCAAAGGTTTAATAAGGATTTAGGAACCAAATAAAACATCATTGAAATCTACAAAATGTAAGTGAGTCAGAGAGATAGCTGTCTTATTGAAGTTAAGCAGATTAGCTAACATCTACCAGTTAAGAATTTAAAAGTTCTTATTATTTAAATTCTCCCTCGCTTACTTCTTTTCTGATTGGGGTTTAAGGAAATCTGTTTTTATGGATAAAGTCTGATCAGGGTTGGCCCATGTGGTAGGCCACATGATGTAAATTAAGAATTATTGGATTAACCTCATTTCCTAGAACTGTTACAAGCAAAAAACACAAGAGATGCAGTCTTAAGCCTCCTTTAAAATAAAAGTCTAACATAACTTAGTTAACATAATAATCTCACTTCTGTTTGTTTGAAATTAAAATGAACAGATTTATAGTCAGTTTTTCATTATCGCTATAGGAAATGTTTTCTAAAGGTGAAAAAAGGGACATTTTGTCAAGCTGGAATATAATTTAATCAACATTTTCTTGAACACACAAAAGTGAACAGAAAACATCCTTGCAGGGAAGAAGCAATAGCGGCTATAAGTAAAATAAAACAAAACAAAAAACCACAATTGAAAAAACAAAATGCAAGGCAGCCTAGGGATATTAGGTTCCTGAGTAATTATTAGGGGAAAGGAGGCAGGTGGTGCTGGAAGGGACTTGCTGGAGCAGTAGACTGTGCAATATAGACAAGGCAACTTGTGAATAGTTTTTAGGTGTAAAAACACCAGATGACTCACAGTAATAAGCAGAGAAATACAGTCAAAGAAAGAAGAGTGGGAAGTAATTTTTAAACAAATATAGATAGGAAAATAAGCAGCATTAACATCACTTCAAATCTTGATAGAAACAAATATTTATGCTGCACTCTTGACCATCCAAATCATAAGATCACTAAGATTTCTTCAAAATGGGTGGGTATATTTAAGTTAGAGATGCATGGATTTCAAGTACAGCCTTTGCTTTCAGAAAGATCTGAATTTGAAATTCCTATTTGCCACTTACTGTGTGATCTTAGGTAAATAGTATAATCACAGTGTACTGAGTTTCTGCATAAAAATCAGGGATAATAAGAGCAACTCTTTGATGAATTTGTTAGTTTAAATGTCATGTCACCTGAAAACCACTTATCACAATACCTAGTACATCAAACAAGCATAACATAAGCTACAGAGTATTAGAACGGACCCAATACAGAAAAGTTCGAATGCAAGTTAGAAAATAGGTAAAAATAAAATAAAAATTGACCATCCTTTTATTTCATGTTTCAGTTCTACATTCAGTGTTCACATAAATTTTTGAAGTGAACAATTCAGTAGCAATGAGTTCATGCTAGGTTCACACTGTGGCTATAAAGCAAGTGTCATTCTCTGAAAACAGAGGAATATTTAGCTGCTTTGTCAAACAAGTCAGTGAGTTAAATACCATATTCAAGTAATTGGCAGATGTTGGACTAATTTTTAGAAAATTCAGAATAATCAATTTCTTTGAAAAATTCATTTTAAAAGGCAATTAAAACACAAATATCTGTTATTACTTGGAAATTTTGTAAAAGATTCAGTGCAATTTACATGAAAATCCCAACAGACTACTTGATAACAGAATTTACGTAACTTATATAAGAAATGGAAACCACAATGAACATATAGAACTCTAAATTTGGAACTGATGGATCTTTACGTCAAATATGATTCAAAAGAAATAAGAAAAAATACATTTCTAAGTAAGATTAGATAAATCATATCATACGTGGGTTTTTCCCATGTGGGAGTTAATATGGAACTGAGCAGTGCCTCCCTTCAACTCTGGACAGGGCCTCCCTTCAGCACTGCCCCCTGCATTCTTCTCAGAACCCAAAAGTTAAACCTCCTGCTTTTCATGCACCAACACTCCTCCAATCAGCTGTTAATACATCATTCTGCCTGCCCCTTTAACTCTGCCTCTGTCAATTCCAAACAAAGCCTGTGGTTTCTTTCTTGATTCTTCCAGAGGGTGCTTGCAACTCTTCAGCAGCCCTCCCATGCCATTTGTGGACTGAGGGTAGAGAGAACAAGGTCACACCAGTGAGCAAGCCCAGTCTGGGAACTAGTACCATGCGTGGGCTGCTGTTGGACTGGAACAGACAGACCCCAGCCCCTTCCAGCATGCTGGCTAACAAACAAGAAGTACCAATGCCCACCCCCACTCCCGCTGTGTGCAACGGGCTTCTCTGGAGGAACACAAGTTGTGATGATAGCTATGGAGGTGAAATACAATCGGATGCCTCTGGTACTTTGTTGTTTCACTAACATTGCAGGTCTAGGGCCAGTGGTCTGATCATAGGTTCAGAGAATAGTTGTATGCAGTGTAACATCTAGAAGTGATCTCATTCTGAGATTTGCAGCTATTGGTTCCCTATGGTATTGTTTTAGGAGTCCTATATTGTTTCCAGTGTTTTGTTGGGTTGGGTTTTATTCTCCTTTGTTTTGCTCGATTATGTCAAATCCGATGGCAGGAGTAGCTATTTCAAAGATAGCAAGATATATTATGGTAACAATTTTGGATTTACAGTTGGCTTATTTTTAAGTCCTTTATTACATTCATTGTTTTGTTTTTATTGTTTCTGTTCTATTCTGTTCTGTTTCATTTTTACTATGGCCAGAGTTATCTGCAGCTATTTTGAAGACATCAAAAGGCATTATTGTAACTATCATTGATTTCATAATGCTGTGAAGCCCTATATCTCTTGCACTGGTTTGTTTTTATTGGTTTAATTCTGTTTTATCCTCATTAAAATAAAAAAATAAAAAATAAAGGAATTTCATATCTATTTATTAAAAGAATATTGACTGTAAGTCATATAGAGTGATGATATATTAAAGAACTCCATATTATATTTGAAGGAAAGAATACACTTTGGCAGATGGGAAGAGTTTAATGAAATCATTGATTTTAATAGTTTTATATTGTGTGTATTGTTATAATATTAATTTTATACAGTAATGACAAAGATATACAATAAATTGTGGAGTAGTTTTTAAAAATAATACAAAATTTCTAGAGCTAACCTATCTTTACACATGACTAAATGAAAAGCACATTTATGTTCAACAAAGGATAATAGAAAATGTTTACTATGAAGACAAAGAAATTTATCAAATAGAAACTAAATAAAAAGGTAGTAAAATTAAAAACAACAGTGTTAATGATTGCATTAAGTAAGATTAGTTTAAATATTACATTTCACAAGAAGAGGCTCTGAGCATCCCAGAAAAGTAAGATGCCTCTGTATTCCTTTGACAGAAATAATCTTTAAATTTAAAAACACAAATATATTGAAAGCAAAATAGTTCAAAATTATTACCCATCATAAAAAAATTTGTGTACCTATGTCAATAGAGGAACAAATAGACTTTTAAGTAAAAGATAAAAGTGAAAATTTTAAGATGATGAAAGATTCAATTTGTGAAAAAGCATAAAAGTTCTGCATGTTCATGCACATTAATAACAAACCTTCAAAATACATAAAGCAAAAGATGACAGAACTCAAAGGGGATTAAAATAAACCCACAATCATGGTTAAAGATAAGAAAGTGAAAGCGTGCAAAAAAGTTGGGAAGAACATAGAAAGAATAAAGAAAAATATCAAACAACTTGACTTAATAGATGTCTTTAGAACATGATAATCATATTCTTAGTAAGTGCTGTACCTATGAAACATTTGCCAAAATAAGCCAAATAGAAGATGGTGAACATCCGCAAATATCAAAAAATTGCAAACACGGATGTTCTTTAAATGTGATATTAAAATATAATTTGCAGAACTTCAAAAGATTTGGAAATTAAGAAACATTCTTCTAAATAAGCTCTGAGCAAAAGCAAACACTACAAAAATA
The DNA here is from genome assembly GCA_004363535.1 of Dasyprocta punctata. Lineage (NCBI taxonomy): Eukaryota > Metazoa > Chordata > Mammalia > Rodentia > Dasyproctidae > Dasyprocta > Dasyprocta punctata. Next base: position 25,142 of record RJWM01018850.1, read on the forward strand.
ATTCAAAGTATTTTAAGAGAATTAATATAGAAATACTAAAGCAGTGTTTAAAGGAACATACGATTTTAAATGTTTAGAGATAAAAAGAAAGTTATACAATGAAGACAACTTCCACTACAGTGAAAGAATAAATAAAAATAAAAAATGGAGTAAATAAAATTGCTGCTACTCACAGATGACATGATGCTGTGCATAAAAGGCCCTTGGTAATATAAAAGAAAATAATAGATATGACAAGAAATTACAGCAAAATTGAAAATATGATGTCAATATATGCAATTTATACTTTTATAAGACATCAATAAACAGTAGATATTTTAAATTAAAAGTAAACCCTTTTAAAATAGTATCTAAGTTCTGATACTTCTTGAAGTAAATCTCATATAAATCTGATAAATCTAACGAGTCTACATTTGCTTCAAGAATTCTGAAATAGTGCTGAGAAAATACGTTGAAAATATCAAAATGAATGGAATGCTCAAATTTTAAAATTTTAAAATGGAAGAGTTAATGTACTTAATATACTTCTTTTAGAAAAAAATTATGAATTCAACACAATTCTAACAGGCTGTTTTGAAGATACTGATATACTCATTGAAACTGTGTATAAAATTGCAAAGGATGAAGAAAACAAGCCAAATTGGATTAAGCAGATGTCTTAGTTACTTTTCACTCATTGCCAAGACAAAATGCCTGACACCCAAAATTGGGGAAGGAAAGGTTTATTTATCTTACAGTTTTTGGAGGTTTCAGTCCATAATCAGCTGGCTCTGAGTCAGGGTGGCATGGCACTGCAGCAACACTTCAAGGAAGCAGCCAAGCAAAAGCAGTCAGAGTAAAAGGGGCAAGAGCAGGCCTCTTCTCCTCCCTTATATTGTACACAGGACACCGCGTGCCCCCCCAACCCCAGCCAGTGTGGGATGGGTGTAGCATTCACAAATCTCCTTGCCTTCCTTTGCACAGGGTGAGGATATTTACAAAGAACCCTGGTTCCCTGCTGAGTCTCTTAGTTAAACTTCTGACCTTCTCAAATTAACACAAGGAACAGGTAACTGCTTGTGCTCTACACCCCAGGATGCAGAGCTGCTGAGTTACTTAATTAAGCTTCTAGACTTCTCAAGTTGACACAATGTATAAACCATAACAGGAGACAAATGTAGTAGGTCACATCACCTGATTTCAAGACTTTCTAGAAAGCTAAAGTAATCAAAATGATGACATTGTATTAAATGTGCATCAACAAATTAATATATCAGTTGCAGAATTCTGAAATAGATTGGTAATATGGAATAAATTGATCAGTTATAGTATATACACTATAAGGTTTTGAATCAATTTAATATTCTTGGAGTTCAGAAGATACAATAAAAAAAACCAATTGGGTTATACCAAAGTGAAAAATTTCTGTTCAAGGTAAAAAAAGGGATCAATAACTAACTGAACAATCAAGTCACATAGTGTGAGAAAAAAATCCTATATTTGACAATTTCTCTGTTTACAGACAATACAAAGAACATCTGCAAGTCTGTAATGAAAGATAACCATCATGGAAAAATGAGACATGAAGATGCAAAATAAGTAGTTGAAATTCATCAATAATCATAGAGGAATGAGCTGGGCATGGTGGCACATGCTTTTAATCCTAGCACTTGAGAGGCTGAAGTAGGTGGAGTGTTGTGACTTTGAGGCTGGCTTGGGCTACAACTTGAGAAAAGTCAGCATGAACATGCCAGGCACAAGGTTGTGAGGTTGAGCCCTGATTAAAAAAAAAAAGTCATAGAGGAATGTAAATTTTAATGATGATAAATTCTATAACTATCAAATAGACTGACTGTAAAAGATTTGATTGAAAAATTTTTAAATGTTTATAGGTATATGGTCTAACAGAACTTTCACACATTACTAGTCATAAAGTAAACTAGTGAAACCATTTTTAAAGAAGTATTTGGAGAAATCTATTTAAGATACACATCTGAATATTCCATAACAAACAGAAATTTCATCTTTGAGAAATTTAAATCTATGTCAATAAAATGCCCTGTAAAAATTTGTTTATAGAAGATTTATTTGTAACACCTGAAACCTAGAAACAGCAATAAAATTATTTGTAATAGCTAAATCTTGGAAAAAATCCAAATGCCCATCAACTGAGAAATGGATAAAAAGATGTGGTATTTAATATAATGGAATACTACTTAGCCATAAAGAAAAATAAGCTCCAGGCTTTTATAGGTAAATCGATACAAATAGAAACCATAATTGCAAGTAAAATAGATCAGACTTGCATGCGTAAATATCCTATTGTCTCACTAGTGTAAAAATCTAAAAGAGTAAGTAAGATCCAAAAGTTACAATAGATACAGTAAATGGAAAAGAAACTTCTCAAAAGGAAATTATATTGTTTGATCAATATTGCATGCCTGTATTTTGTAGCCTGAGGAATTACTTTGAGGATAACAATATGAAATATAGCAACCATTGTTAAATTCCTATCGTCTTGTTTTGAAATCCTATATTGTCATTGTTTTTTGTTGTTATTGTCATCATTTTACTTTTGTTGTTGTTTTTTTGTTTGCTTCTTGATTTTTCCATTTTTTCTCTTTAAAATTAAAAAAAAAATTTCAACCCTAAGAAATGTAAATAAAGAGCAAATAAAATTGTGTTGCCTTCAATTCTTGTAATAGAAAACTACTTGACAATAAAAAATGAAAAATTTTTGATATGTGGAATTTCTCAAAATGGAGTTAGGCTAAACAAAAAGCTACACATTTGTGTAATTTTCATGTACATGGATAAGGTAAACTGATCTTATTTGCTAGAAAGCGGGAAATGATTAAATGGAAGTGGAGAATAAATTATTGAAATTCCTTAGAAAAACAAAATGAGGGTGATTTGGGTTTTGAACTGTTTTATATGTCATTTTGTGTGTATAAAATTTTAGAAACTAAACAAACTGGACTCTTAATATTTTTAAATTTCACTTAATGCACAATATACCTTAGTAGAAAGAGCACAGATGTTGAAATAAAGAATACAAAATAGAAGATGAATAATTAAGTTTGTTCTAATTAGCATATTTTTCCTGAACTAATAAATTGAAACACTGAGAAGAACTGTACACATGTATTAGAGTTGGAACTGCACATTTTATTACAATGAAAAGACAGAAGTAAAACTTCAAAAGAACTATCCTTATGAATTCATATTGCAACAAAGGAATATTGAATCCTTGAGAAACATGAGAAGTGATTCTCATACTTCTAGAATACTTAATACTCATTATTCAGAGAAAATAAGAAGAAAATTAGTAAAGTCAGTAAAAAGTAAAGTAACATTCAGTAATAAATGGAGAAGGTAGACATATAATTGAAAGAAAAACTATTGGGACTGGTTGAGGATGTTTTAATTATTTCATTTCATTTCATTTCATTTCATTTCATTTCATTTTCTAATTCTGAGAATTGAACCTAGAGCCTCACACATGGTTGGCAAATACTCTACCACTAAGCTACACCTGAGACTTTTTAAAGTTTTTAAACTGGGTCTTCCTAAGTCCTCTACACCAGTGTCAAAATTGCACTCATTCAACTCAGCTTCCTCAGGGACTAACATTGTGGATAGGCACCACTAAACCCAGTTTAGTAGCTATGGTTGAAGCAAACCTACTGAATTCAAATCCAAGATTTATGTTTTACTCTCCACATCACCCAGAAAGAGTCATGTACTACATCTGAATCTCAGTTTCCCCATTTAGAAGATTTAATAGTATCAATATCAATCATGCAGGATTATTTTTGCAATAAAGTATTCTTGTATCACAATATTACATGGTTGCAAAAATAAATATGCTGTTTTTATAAAACAGACTGCTCTCATGATTGCCTATAATTACTGAAGAGTAATTTGTGCATAAATGTTAAAGAAGTAAGTTCATAAAAGTTATGGTAGAAATTATTAAAGTCTTGCCTTTAATATCATATCTTCATCTGTTTTATTCATTGTGTTTCCAAACTCTGAAATAATATTTATTAGTGCATATTTTTTATATGTAATAATTACATTCATCTTGGGGAGCTCGTACATGTACATATCACATCTCAATCACGTACTTCTTCCCCCACCACCCTCCCAAAATCCCTTTGATATAGGAAAAAATGATTCCAGACCTCCAAATGATATGGGGGAATGAATCTCTCAACCTACTATATGTCCTGCGAGAGTTTGTGTTCTCTAAAATCGAAGAATGAATTTTAGGTACAACGGAGGGTAAGAGCAGAATATATTTATTGAGAGAAAGAAAGCAGAATATATTTATTGAGGGACAGAAGGGGGCCAGAGTGGGTTGCCAAAGAATGTCATTTTTAGGGACTTTTATAGAGTAAAACCGTGAGTTTAGACGGGTCCAAGACGGGGAAAATGGAAACCTGAAAGGTGGGCATAAGGTGGGACATAACTACAGTTAACCAATAAGATTAATTGTTCAGGTAAAATTGATTAAATCAAGGACAAATGAGGAAAGCAGTCACGTAGCAAGCAGGGATGCTTAACAGCAGTGACTCTTCCTGTAGGAGGTTGGGATGCTGACTCCTGACTTCCTCAGGGTGATAGAGAACTATTTGGACTGTTGACCCTTAGGATGCAGTTGTATTTGTTTTGCCTTTTGTCTTGATATCTGGTCCACAGCAGGAGGTGCCTGTCTCCTCAGAGGTTACAAGGGTTCTAAACTTCTGCACTGGCTCTTTCAAGGACCTAGCCCTGTTTTACTGCCTATAATATTTTTGTCTAACTCAGTTTCCTGTAACACCTTCTCACTCAATCTTTAGATCTAATTCCCCCCTTTGAAAGGTCTACCTCCTTGTTTCCTATTTCTTTTACTTTACTGTTTAAATTATTCACATTTTGAGTTTCTCATATAAGAGACTCCATGTGAAATTTAACCTTCTCTGATTTATTTTACTTAGCAGGCTCAAGATCCATGTATTTTCTGAAAATGACTCAAATTTACCTTTCTTCATGGCTGAGTAATAAACTGTTATGCATGCATACCACACATTTTATCTATTCATTTGTTAATGAGCAAATAGGCCACTTTTGAGATATAGCTCCTGTGAGTTGAGCTACTATAAACATAGGTATGTATCACTGTAATGTGATGCCTTTAATTATTTGGGGAAGATACTCAGAAGTGGAACAGTTGGGTTGAATGGAATTTCTATTTTAGTTTTATGAGGAATTTCCATATTAATTACCATAGAGTTGGTACTAGTTTACATTCCCAACAAACATGTAGAAGAGTTGCTTTTCCCAAATAGCCTTGTCATCATTTTTTTTTTTTTTGAGTTTTTGATAATAGTCATTCTTTCTGGAGTAAGATGAAATCTGAGAATTGTTTTTATTTTCATTTGAATTTCTCTAATGACCAAAGATGCTGAACATTTCTTCATATACTTATTAATCATTTATCTTTTATCTGAGAAATGGTTATTTATTTTAACTATCTATTTTTTTATTGTGTCTTTTACTTTAGGAGGTCCATTGTTTTAGTTGCTTATATATTCTAAATATTACTCCTCTATCTGTGGAGTAGGCAGTTTTTATTTTTCATTTGCTCTGTTTCTGTTGGTTGTTTGTTTTACTGTGCAGAAGTTTTTAATTTAATGTAATTTCATTGTTGATTCTTGGCTTATTTCTTCTGCAACTAGTGTTCTATTCAGGTCCTCACCTATGCCTGACTTTTAAGTATTTTACCTAATTTATTCTCCAATAGATTAAGTGTTTCTGCTTTAATGTCTAGATTTTTGACACATTTTTATTTGATTTTAGTAAAGGAGGTGAGATATGGTGCTGTGTCCAATTTTTTGCATGCTTATAACCAGTTTTGTCAGTAGGACTTATGGAAGAAACTACCTTTTCTGCAGTGTAGATTTTTGGCCCCTTCATTAAAGATCAGAGGGCTAAAAAGGCTGGGTTGTTTCTGCATCCTCTGTTCTGTTCCACTGATCTTCATATCTGTTTTGGTTCTAGTACCATAATTTTTTTTCACTGTAGCTTTGTAATATGATTTGAAATCCAGGATTATGTTGCCTTGTAGTTTGCTCTTGGTATCCAGTATTTTTTTTGGCATTTGGGGTCTGTTGATTCCATATAAATCATAGAAAATTTTAGTAGATTTCTGAGGAATACTGTTAGTATTTTGGTTGAGATTGCATAAAATCTCTATACCAGTTCTGGTAATATGACCATTTTTGGCACTATAGTTTGTTCCTATCCAAGAACAGAGGCTCCATTTCTATTTTCTGACATCTGCTTTGATCTCCTACTATTGTTTTTTTTTCTTATAAAAGCCTTTCATTTCCTTGATGAGATTAATTCCTAAGTATTTATTATTTGAAAAGCAATTGTGAATGTGATTGTTTTTTAATTTCTTTCTCAGTGGGTTAATTATCGGGGTACATAAACTTTATTGATTTTTATGTGTTGATTTTGTATCCTGCTCCATTCCTCAATTTGCTCATCCAGGAGTCTTTTAATGGTGTTTTCTGACTCTTCTGTATAAAGGATTATGTCATCTGTGAATAATGATAGTTTAACTTCTTTCCTCTATATATTCCTTTTATTTCTTTTTCTTTTTTCCTGATTGCTCTGTCTGAAGTTTTAAGTATTGTACTGAATAGGAGTGGTAAAAGTGAATATCTTGTCTTGTTCCTTATTTTAGAGAAACAGTTGTCAGCTTTTCTCTAGTTAATATGATGTAGTGGGTTTGCCATAAATGGTTGTTGTCAGATTGAGATTAACGTCCTATACCTATTTTCTTTAGAGTTTTTATTATGTTTGGGTTGTGGATTTTGTCACAGGTTTTTTCTGTGCCTATTAAAATGAACATGTGATTTTTGTTCTTGCTTCTGTTTATGTGATGTGTTACATTTTTAAAATACATATGTGAAACAATAATTTCATACCTCAGATGAAATTAGTTTGATTATGATGTGTGATCTTTTTAAGGATTTGTTGCACTCTGTTTGCCAGGATCTTGATGAGGTTGATTTTAGAAAAAGTTCTCTGTGCTGCTGTGAAAAATATGTGTTCTGTTGTTTTCAAATGAGACATTCTGCTGATAGGTTTTAAGTCCATTTGTTTGATGATTTGCTTTAACTCTGATATCTCTTTACTAATTTTTTGGTCTGGCTGATCAGTATAACTATGATAATGGAGTGTTGACATTCACATATATGATTGCATTAATGTTTATCTGCTCTTTTATGACCAATCGTTTTTTTTTTTATGGAGTTGAGTGCATGGACATTTAGTGCATGGATATTTGCAATTTTTATCTTTTCATTTAATTGCTCTCTTTTACCAGTAGGCAGTGATTAATTTTGTCTCTTCTTACAGTTTTGGATTGAAGTCTGTTATGTTTGAAAATAAGACAGTTACTTCTGCTTGCTTTGCAGCTTTAGTGGCATGGATTATTATTTCCTATCATTTCATCTTTAATCTATGAGCTCTATTTTGGAAGATGTATGTCTCCAACAGGCAATACATAGCTGTATTTTGTTTCTTTGATTTAATCTTCCAGTCTATGCCTTTTTACTGGATACTTAAGACAATTGACATTGAGAGTTATTATTTATGGCAGTCCCTGAATCCTGTCCATGTATTGTTTTTACAGTGTTGATTCCATTGACTTTTTTTTCTTTTGTTTAATACATCCAAATAGATGTGTAGTTTTCTTGGGTTCTTTGGTGCTGTCCCTATCACTGTCTAGGATTCACTTTTGTATTATCTGCAATATTAGTTTAGTGGTTATGTATTTGTTTAGGATTTATTAGCTGCCAAAATTCTTTACTTCAATTTTGAAGGCAAATTTTGCAAGACATAGAAATCTCAGTTGAAAATTTTTTCTTTTAAGTCTTGAAAAACTTTGTTCCAAGCTCTCCTGGCCTTTGACTTTTGTGCAAAGAAATTGTCCGTAATTCTGATAGACTTACCTTTATAAGTGATTTGTTTTTCTCTAACAATTTTTATTATTTTCTCCTTACATTGATTGTATAGAATTTTGAAGTGTGTCTTTCCATGTGGCAGACTAGAGGTAGAAAACAAATCTATTGCAACACCTACCATACTTGGGAGTGATTAATTGACAGCCATTTTGCAAAGGGCTTAATTTTTTTAAATGAGCTCTTCCAAGAAACAAAAGTCACAGGCAAGCACACTTCAGGGTTTCTGGGGTCACCCTATCATAATAACTGGTTGAAAGATGGCCACAAGAGATGGGCACAGAGAAGTCATCAGCTACTCATAGACTGTCTGAGAAGTTTAAGCCACAGGAGCTCACACTGGGAAGGACACAATGGCTCCACCCTCTGTGGTAAGGCTGGTCCTATGTGGTTTTCTGAGAGAACTGAGTCTGAAAGTACTGGCACTAAGACCATAGAGCTGCTTCACCCTCGTCCCCTTATTGTCTACTTGCAAAACAGAATTCAGTGGTCTGTTTGTTTCCCTCACTGCCAATATGATCAGGGATATGTTGTAGCTTGAATGGTTGCCATGGTTTGGGTAGTAGGGACAATGGGAACCCTGGAGCAATAGGGGACTACAGACCATAAAGCTAGAGGAGATAACAATGAGAAGAGATATGCAGCGGGTAATAAAGTCTAGTATAATTTTGATTTCTCCTTTGAGATCGTAGAGAAAGACTGTTTCCATTAGTCTATGACTTCCAAATTTTTTTAATTATTATACTTACTGAATCACTTGTGAACCTTAGCCACTCCTCGCCAGCTATGTAACCTTAGACTAATGAGTGGAAAGAATTTATTTGTAGCACATACTGTTATTTATATACTCTCATTCAAAGAACCATCTTCACCAGAAAAGACGATCCTCATTCACTGGGTTTGAAACTTCAGGAAAGTTGCAATATGAAAACTGAATCAGAGCACTTGAGTTAAAACTCGATGGTAGCACCAAATTTGTAATTATAACTTCCACTGAAATTGAGGAATGGAAACCACGTTGGTGATCAATATGTTGATGAATATTATAGCCAAATACTCCAAATTTGGGTATCTCCTTTTTCATCATTTGGCAAGTGGACGTAGATGATTTTATCTTAGAGAATTATCATGATTTCAAATAAGGTAAAAATGCTTATGAAGCTAATTGGCAGTTTTACCCCATTCTATGTCAAGTTGTTCCATCTCCTCTATAATATATATATTCCTTATCTCCTCTACAATATAAGCTCTATTTTAACTTTTGAGCTGCATCTATTGATCAAAATATATTTTGCAGCACATATTTTATTATATTGCTATGGAAGATAGGTAACAATTTATTTAGATACATCCAGCCCTACCTTAATTCCTAAACATGTATACGATAATTGAACATTGGTGAAAAAAAACCTGGTACAATTTACAAATTAAATAAACTAATTAATTTCTAACTAAGCTCCAAAAATAATTTTGTATGTTTTTCTTATCAATGGTTCATAATACAAATCATTGATGGAACTACCAAGCTATTTCCTTCTATTCCAGTTAGCTGGGTTGTTTGACCATCTTCAATAATTAGTGAGTTTAAGAGCAAATAGAAAATTCTGATAGAATTATTTCACTCAAAGATGGCGAACATATGGAATAAATTGCTAACTTAGACCATTGGAGCAAATAATATAATTTAGTTTAGTAGTGCAAAATGTATTTCTAAGAGTGAGTGAAAAAGCAGCAAGTCTAGAAAGCATTGATACTAGTGGTTTGGAGAATGTCAGATAAACCTAGATGAAGGCTTTTCTTTAACGCTCATGCAGTCTCTCCCTCTACCTCTGTCTTGGTATTCTTTATGTCCTTAAGATCTTTTAATTTTCTGGAAACGAATATAACTGTGACTAGCTTAGCAAAAATTACTGCTGTATACCATAATGCATGCTATAAACCATGCAGGGATCTTAAAGTGCATAATCGTGCTGCAGATGGCACTGTTAATTTCTATTACAGATTGTAAAACCACGAGGGAGATAGTGCTTGCCTCACTGCCTCACTGTTCTACAAGAATGATTTTTGATAGTTTCCCTTATTGCACAGCTTTTCTGCAAAGTGTTTGTCTTTTAGAAAGGCCAAAAGGAACTTACTGGATTTTTAAAAATCTGTGCAAAACTGCCGAGCTGCTCTGGGCCTTGCCCCCTGCAGTCCCACTTTGCCAGCCTTATTTAGAGAGCGTACAGGTATCTGTTCGCTCAGAATGAAATGAGCTTCTTTTGGGCATTGGGAGTTTGTTAAAACACCAACTATCTGTTTCATACCAAATGTGGAGTACATTGTGAAATTCTGCCCATTAATATTCTTTTGAGGGTAGAGAAGTTAAACTAGAATCAGTTTTTCAAGAAACCAAACATATAAAAGCAAACAGATTTTGCTTTGTTTTGCCACATCATTGTGTATTCTTCAGTCAAATTAGGCCTGCCATACTGTAATGTCGTGCATCGGGTTTCATTCAATGGGCTATAATTTGTTTAGATTCTGAAACCTTCTGTCCATGTCAAATTGGAGAAACTCTTTGGAACATTGGCCTGTATTCCCAGCACCCTGGGAGGCTGAGGTTTGACTGTAACAAGTTAGGAGCCCAGCCTGGGCAAATTAATCTTCCTATGTCTTTGCTTTCTTTTTCTTTCTTTCTCTCTCTCTCTCTCTCTCTCTCTCTCTCTCTCTCTCTCTCTCTCTTTTCTTTTTTTCTTTCTTTCTTTTTTCTTTCTTTCTTTCTTTTCTATTTTTGTCTTTTTTGAAACAGGGTTTCACTAAGTAGTTCAGGCTGAACTTGAACTCAGTTTGTAGCCTAGTTAGCCTCAAACTAGCAGCGACCCTCCTGTTTCAGCCTCCTAAGTGCTGGGATTACAAGCATGGGCCACCATACCTGACTGCTTTTACTTTCTTATCTAAAATTTATAAATTGTGAGAATAAAAATATATATATATGTAAAATATTTAGTATAACTCAAGGCATGTGCTGAACTACCAATGACTTTGACTAAGAGTCTGCTTTGGTATATATTATCCATTTAAAATGTGTTACACTAACTTGATACATATATCCAGAGAAGGTATGATCTCACTTATTTTATCTCTAAATTTTTCCTCCTTAGAAGAAGTGAAGAATCTCACTGAGAAAAACAGTACTTTTAAGATTTTGGTCCAAATCACTCAAATCTAAGCATTTTTGAATTCAAAAGTTTCACTTAAGAGTGTAAATCAGATTTTAAAAATAGAAATTTACAAAATGCTGATAAGACTAATATATACTAATAGAAAAAATGCTCACAATTATTTATATTTGCACTTACAGTACTACATAGGTTCATGAACACTTCTGTTTCCAAACAATTCAGCTTGCAAAGGAAAGTGTTGCAAAGGAAAGTTTTGATTCTGTTTGCAAACTTTGCTGGCAAATTTCCATTTGCGAACAAACAGGACTAGAGTCGTTTTCCTCACACAAACATAAATGCATCCATCTTCCCCCAAATCGCAATTTCCATTTGCGAACAAACAGGACTAGAGTCGTTTTCCTCACACAAACATAAATGCATCCATCTTCCCCCAAATCGTAAGACAAATCAAGTTTGCAAACTGAGCTATCAATGTATTTGTGATTTTATAATTGTTGATTCAAGTAATAAATACACTGTATGACACTTCTAAAATAATCCAAAACAAATGGAGGAAAGAACTGAAGTCCATAACTGCTATTGCCTTTCACAAATGTGGTAGTCACTTCAAAGCGGGTTAAGGTAAATTACAAATGTTGGTTTGCTCCATGTGAATTAATGTTCTAGAATTGAATCTCTTCATATAAGAAGACCAACAAAGATATAATGTCAGTGGTTTTGTGTCTCAATCCTGACACTTTCAAATTTATGTTTCGTTAACTGATACTAGTTACAATTGTGAGTACACATTTTAAAATAATTAAATTTTCTTTTAAAATAATACTGTGTACATTCATAATAGATCTTTTTCCTTCCTGCTATGCAAACCTTAGTTTTAAAAATTCAATCATGGTGCTGCATGCCTGTAGTCTCAGCACTCTGGAATGTTGAGGCAGGAGGATCACAAGTCCAAGCCCATCCTGGGTATTTTAGAGGACTTAGTGAGAACTCTCCAACTCAAAATGAAAAAAAAAATGAATATATATATGGATATATATATATATTTATATATATGAATAAATATAAAAGAGTGTTGGTCTTATGGTTTGGTTAAAAAGTTCTGAGTTCAATCACGAGAAACAAAAAAAGTTACTGTTTTAAGAAGCTACTCTGCTTTGTAATTCTTGATATCCACATTCGTAATTGCAACTTTCATTGAAAAGTTCACCTTGGTATACCAAAGTTCAACTTTAATAGGTTTAAAATTTAACTTCCTATCCAAAGTCCTACTCTTTTTGTTCCTCACTTTCTTGTTGCCTAATGACATTATTTTCTATTTGTTTTTTTGGCATTCAGTCAACAAATTCATCCAATTAAATTCATGAAGCTCATACTGTGTGCCAAGACAATACTGGGTATTGGATATATGAGAAAAAAAAGTATTAAAATAGTCTCTTCTCTCAAAATGCATTAAATTCTAAAAGGAGAGAAAAATACACAAAACACAGAGTGATAAATAATCCATCCTAAGCAATATATTTCTGAAAGCTTTATTGAAATATAAAACATATACCATAAATTTCACCTGTCATAACTATGCAATTTAGTGGTTTTTTAGTATTTTCACATAGCTGTGTAATCATGACCATAATCTAATTTGGGATTTTTATAATCATTTATTGAGTCTCTTTCCTTATCCTAAGGAACCGTCTATCTCTACAGTTATTCTATTAAATAGAGTCATAAATGCAATCATACAATATGTGATCTTTTATGAATGGAACCTATCACTCATCATAATATTTTCAAAGGTTATCCAAATGAGTTTTAAAGTATTTATCAAAAATGCGCTCCTTTTATAGTCAAATAAACTTCAATTTTATATATGCACTGCCACGACCTGCACAGCTCTCAAACTTCCTTGGGGTGATGACTGTGAAGGGCAGCAAGAAGGTGAAGAAACAAAGATGAAACACAGAAAGCTGAGCTCAGGTGGAGCCCTCTCTCCTGATGGGAGGAAAAAAACTGTTCAACCACCATAAAAAGTTTATTTATACTCTCAGGAGAATGATGTCAATCTCAGCCCCTCTGCCTAGCAACTTGTTTACCTGATTGGCCTAGGCCCCTTGCCTTTTCAGAACTAGACAGGCAACTTGTATACTTGGTTCGCTTTGGACTCTCTGTGTTCTCAGAACTGGCCTTGCTTTAGTCATACACGTGTGACCCAACCTCAGTTGCTTCCTACAATATACCATGTGTTTGTATACGGCAATTTTGAATTTCTAAAATATAGCTATAGTTATAGACTGTATGTATTATATCTTTAGTGAAAATACGCACTTTATGTATACTATGTATCTATAACCTATCTACCATTTTTAATTGCTTAGTAAACACCTTCATTAAATTTCAATATATTCCAAACTTGTCAATAATTTATAAGATTGAAAATCTGTTATTATTGGAAATGAAATAGATTCATACTTTTTGAAGACAATTTGACACTTTAAATCACACTACTATAAGTTTATCTTTCAACGTACTTTACAGAATATCTGCAATATGTGAAAAAAGTATGTATAAAAATACTTCTGGCTGCGCTGCTTGAAAGAGTATAATATTGAGAGACAGCTATCTCCCAATAGCATCAAGTAGCATGCAGACATAATCATATCAATAAATATGACTTGGTAAGGAAAACAGTAATATATACCTCCATTTGTTTACATGGGAAGATCAAGATATATTGTCAGAATGAAAGCATGTAAATGATCATCACATAAATTCAAGTGGCTATGTTCCAATCTATAAATAGAATTTTAGTGAAGGATAGGCAATAGCTGTTGGAAGTTATTGAGTCTAAATAGGAGTAAAGGAGTGAAAAATAGAATCTTGAATTTATAATTTAGACATCACACACTCATGCGCACACACACTCACACACACACACACACACACACAATGGAAAGACCTCAGAGAACATAAACTTGATGAAAGAACAGAGGAGGAAAAATAAATAACTCACTGCTGTTTTTGACTTTGTGATTGACCAGGATAATAAAGGATAGGAAGCAGGTGAGAAAAATAACTGGATCCTTACATACTATTTAGAGTTGTGACCCAGGTGGTGGGCAACAAGTGTATTTAGGAATACAACACAAGGACTCTGAACCTGGGACTGACCATCCTGCCAGCAGGAGAAAACACACAATATTGGGTTAGGCATGGCACCTATAACACATACTGAAGGTATGGGGAAGCCTGGATCTCTCGATCACTTGGAATAGAAGATAAATGAGTTCTGGAATTTTAAACATTGAGAAGCAAATCTCTTATTTAAAGAACAGAGGGGACTTTCAGATACATCTGGCCACTGGCTTAAGGATGAAAATGTGTCTTGTTAGGAAAAA
>RJWM01018851.1:0-40191 GCA_004363535.1 Dasyprocta punctata
TTTTTTGCGGCACCGGAGATCAAACTCACAACCTCGTGCCTGCCAAACAGGCACTTAAGCCATTGAGCCAAACTCCCGGCCCTAGTTTTTTGAGGCAGGGTCGCACTATGTAGCTCAGGCTGGCCTTGTGCTCATGTTGTAGCCCAAGCCGGCCTTGAACTCACAACACTCCTCCTACCTCAGCCTCCCGAGTGCTGGGATTAAAGGCATGCACCACCACGCCCAGCTCAGTGCGAGCATTTTTAAAAAATGTGCAGTTTCCCCTCATTAGGTTTGGTTTGGTTTTTTTGTGCAAGAGGGTCTTGCTCGTCAGGTCAGGATGTCCTCAAATTCACTATGTAGCCTACGCTGGCCTGGAACTCATGGTGATCCTCCTGCCTCAACCTCCTGAGTGCTGGGATTACATGTGTGTCCCACTATGCCTGCCTTTGGGCAATTTTGTTGAAATATAAATGCTCTTTTTTTTTTTGTACTGAAGACTGAATCCAGGCCCATGCTAGGCATGCGTTCTTCCACTGAGATACACCCCCAGCCTATTTGATTGATTATTTATATATTCAGGGTGGTCCTGGGGATTGAATTCAGGGACTTCTTCATGCTGAGCTACATTCCCAGATCTTTTATTTTATTTTATTTTATTGATCGATTGATGATTGACTGAGATAAGGTCTTGCTATGTAATTCAGGCTGGTCTTGGATACACTATGTAGCCTAAACTGGTCTAGAACTAGTAGTGATTCTACTCCCTCTATGCCCAGCTGATTCATTTATTTTTGAAATAAAATCTCACTAAATTGCTAACCTGCTCGGGTCTGGGTCAAACATTCCATTCTCTTGCCTCAGCCTCAGCTGGGATTACAGGTATGTGCAACTATGCCCAAGTAAAAACGTTCTAAATTTTTAAGGCTGGATATGTAGCTCAGGGCTAGAAGGCATGCTTAGCATATTCAAGGGCCTGAGTTCAATCTCCACCACTGAAAACAAAAACAAAAAGCCTGCAAGACCACAAAACAGACTTTAAACATGGGACAAGAGGGTACCAAAGAGAACGTGAAAGTTCTCCATGTTGGTAAATTGTCTAAAACCTAAAATAGGCTGAGGGGTATAGCTCAGTGTAAGCATGTTTAGCACACGTGAGGTTGCTGGTTCAATCCTCAGCACCAAAAGAAGCAAACCAACCCCTAGTAATAACCCTAATAATACCTCTAGATGTACAAGGAAGCAGAGAAAAGCTTCTAAAAAGCCAAATTTAAAGTGAGCACAGCTACAGTTATAATACCTTTTACTGGTCTGGCTGTTATCACTGCTACCATTTTAAAATTTTGGGGTTAGGCAGGAGTTAAGAAGCATCCCTAAAGCAGGGCATAGTAATGCACACCCATAATCCCAGAACAAGGGAGGCTGAGGCAGGAGAATCACTCTGAGCCCAAGGCTAGCCTGGGCTACACAGCGAGACCCTGCCTTGAAGGAATGAATAAATGAAGCATTCCTCAAGTAGCATTTCAAGCATCTTAAACCACAAAGAGAAAATCCAGTCACAGTAACACATATCTCTAGCCCTGGCTGTTTCCATATGCTCGACATGAGCCTCACTTTCACTAAAAACTCAAACTATTTCTATCTTTAAATTCTTCCAGAAAGTTCAGAAGCAAGAGACATAGCAGAAAAAGTCCAAGACTTAAATCACAAAATTACTTCACATTCTAGATAGTCATTTCTGTACTTGTTTCCTTGTGTATAAAATAAAAATAATGTCTTCCTCTTTAGGTTATCAAGGGACTTAGAAATAATGTATTTAAAAACACTTTACACAAAACAGGTACTTGGTAACAGGGTTAAATACTGTATTTATCTAACAGAACACCAAAAAAGAACAGTTACAAAAGTGATCAAAATGACAGGCTGTGCAAAAATTATAGGATTTTCAAGAAGAGATTAAGTAATTTATTAGAGAAGAGCAACTGACCAGAAGTTAGGTATCTTTGGTCTTTGTAATGATATTAACTAGTTAAAAGACCTTGGGTATCACAATAGCATACAAAAAAAATCTAGTAATCAATCTAACAAAAAATAAAAGATCTCTACACTGAAAACTACAGTACTCTGAAAAAGGAGATCAAAGAAGATATCAGAAAATGGAAAGATAGTCCTTGTTTTTGGGTAGGAAGAATCAATATAATGAAAATGGCCATACTTCCAAACTTGTTACACAGATTTAATGCAATTCCAATCAAAATACTAAGAGCATATCTCACAGAATTAAGAGAAAACAATCCCAAAATTCATTTGGAACCAGAAGAGACCTAGAATAGCAAAAGCAATTCTGGACAACAAAAGCAAGGTGCATGCATCACAATCCCTGACTTGAAATTAAACTACAAAGCTACTGTGATAAAAACAGCATTGTACTGGCACAAAAAGACCTGAGAATCAACGGAACAGATTAGAAGATGCAGAAACAACTCCAGACACATTTAGCCACCTTATCTTTGACAAAAGTGCTAAACACCTTCATTGGAAGAAAGATAGCCTCTTTAATAAACGGTTCTGGGATGGGTCCAACTGGGCCCCAACTCATTGGGCCCGCGCGGTGCCAGCCCACATCAAGGGAGAACTGATCCGCCTTCCCGGGTTGGGGGCTCCGCGACCCCAGAGGAGAACCAGAATGGGTCCAACCGGGCCCCAACTCACTGGGCCCGCGAGGCACCAGCGCGAGGACTCGGAATCAAGGACATTCCTCCCCACCCCCGCCCCCGCCCCCAAGCAAGCTGCTGGCTCTGAGGTCTGGCTAAATTGATGGCAACTAAGGTACATAAAGCAACTAAATGCTAGTGTTTTTTCATAGATTTTGCAGGCCTCTGACCTGCACCCTGAATGTCTCTTTGCATGATGACAGTAAGCAATGTTGCAGATACGGAGATTCTCTTCTGTCTTGTCTTCGAGGACCAATGTGGTTCTCACCATTTTGCTTTACTTTGATCGTTATTATTTTTCTCTTTTTTTTCCTTTATTTTATATTCTGTTTTTATTGATTTTGTATTGTTTTGTTTTTGGTTCAATTCTACCACACCTGTTGGAATGGTCAGCTAATCTGAAGATAGCAAGGTATGTTATAGTAGCTATTGTACTCACATTATCCATCTTCGAAGTTCTGTACCAGTCCTACTGCTTTGTTTTGATTGACTTTATTCTGTTATGTTCTGTTGTATTTTACTATCTTTAAAATAAAAAAAAATTAAATAAAAATAAATAAATAAATGGTCCTGGGAAAACTGGCTTTCCATATGCCACAGATTAAAACTGGACCCATATTGCTCACCATGCACTAAAGTAGAAGTGGATTAAAGATCTAAATATTAAAATAAAAACATCAAATCTGCTGGAAGGTAAGAGTAGAACTCTAGAGGACACTGGTGTTGGCTAAGACTTTATGAATAAAACCCCAAATGAACAGGAACTATCAACAGCTGGGATCTCACCTTACTTTTTTTTTTTTTTTTTTTTTTTTGCGGCACTGGGGATTGAACTCACAACCTTGCACCTGCCAGACAGGCACTTAAGCCTCTGAGCCAAACTCCCAGCCCTAGCCAAACTCCCGGCCCTGATCTCAGCTTATTAAAAAGCTTTTGCACAGCAAGAGAAACCACCAACAGAGTGAAGACACAACCCACAGTGTGGGAAAAATATTTTGCCAGCTGTTCCTCAGACAAAGGACTATTATCTAGAATATATAAAGAACTAAAAAAAAAAAAAAGACCCCTCCCCAATTTAAAGACCCACTCCAAAAATGGGCATCTGAAATGAATAGACACTTCTCAGATGAAATAGAAACAGCAAATAAATATATGAAAAATGTTCAACATCACAGGTCATTTGAGAGATACAAACTAAAACAACTCAGAGATTCCATCTCACTCCAGAAATTTCTATTATCAAGAAATCAACCAATAAAAAATGCTGGTGGGACTGCAGACTGGTGAAACCACTTTGCAACTCAGTGTGGAGATTTCCTCAAAAAACTTAAAACTAGAGGTCCCATTTGATCACAACTATTCCCCTTCTTGGGGTCTTCCCCTCAAAATTAAAAGCATCCTATGTAGCGCTTATATGCATACCCACGATTATAGAGGTACAATTTATAATAGCTAAATCTTGGAAACAGCCTAAATGTCCATCAACTGGTGAATGGATAAAGATGTGAGGTTTTTTTATACAATGAAGTACTACCCATAAATAAGGATAAACTTGAGACATTTCTAGGTCAATGATGCACCTTGACACCACACTCTCAAGTGAAATAAATAAGACACACATGTGTAAGTACCACACTGTTTCTCTAGTGTGAGAAACAAAGTATAAATAAGGACTAAAATGTATAATAGATACTGTGAAATAGGAAGAAAATGCTTAAATGGGAAGGGGAATCCGAGAAGGGGAAAGGGGAAGGAAGGAAGGAGAAGGAAAAAAACAAAAGAAGGAAGAAATGAAAACAAAGTTTTTGTGTATAAGGAGGGGAAGAGGATTTGAAGGGAGAGTAAATGAATGGCGGGGGAGTACCAAGATGTATCTATCATATACAGGTACAAATTCCCCATGATGAATGTCATCATTACATATATCTAAAATGTACCAATAAACTAAAACAACAACAACAAGAAAAAAAGACCTTGTGTAAATCAACACGAGCCTCAGCATCTCCTCCTATAAAATACAAAGACTGAATTAGCCTGGCCACAGGCAGAGAAGAAGGAAGTGATACAAATCATTTTCATGAAATTCTGGTCACCCTGTTTGCGCTCTTGCATGGTGGCCTACTTTCACGCTATAGGGTGTATAGTACTTCTTTTCCTACTTTAACTTGGCCCAAACTCATTCTACAGAGCCTGTTTCTTCTTCTACCTTTAATATTTGCTATCAATAAAAAAGGGGGGGTGGCAAAATTAACCAAACGACCCATAAAAACATAGCTGTAAGCTAATTCACTATTAAAAAAGGGCTCAGTGTACAGCACTTGTGCCCACTAGGAGAAAAAAAATTATCCCTTTATCAGTTTACATCCCTTTAGCAATTTTATCAGTTTACACATCTTAATATCCTTAACAATTTTAATCAAAACTATGAAACCATTTCCTAGCATTTTGTTTTTCAAACTAAATGTTGCAAGCAGTCTGTTAGTAAGGTGTGACAATTTTCCAGTATACTGAAAAAGAAACTGTCAGCATAATGCCATGGACTAAAAGCTAAACACCGTCTTGTACGAAACGTTCCAGTTTTGTGTGTAAAAACATGTATGTGGGGCTGGGGATATAGCTCAGTGGCACAGCGCCTGCCTGGCAAGCACAAGGTCCTGAGTTTGATTTCTGGTACCAAACAAAAAAGAACATGTATGTGCACTGGGTTGAAATAAAAGTATTTCTTAACTCTGGTTCACATGCAAAAAGGATTCAAACAACTGTATTACTGAAGCTTACAAATGGCAAAATCTAATATATATTTCATACTTTGTTTTGAAATATTTATAAATCAAAAGAATTTATGTGTACTATCTCCCCCCCACCTTGTTTTTTTGAGACAGGGTCTCACTGTGTAGTCCAGACTGGCCTCAAACGTGTCATGATCCTACCAAAGAGTCTCTCAAGTGCTGGGATTACAGGTGTGAGCCACCACGCCCAGCTCTATTAGCCTTGTGAGTTAATCTCTGCCAATTATATATTAAGATTTAAAATATCTTTAAAATTATGAGCAAACTCTGTAGCTTCATTTCATTATGAATAAAATCAAAAGTTCAATTTAATTGATAACACTTAATAGGAATAAATGGGCTCTGTAAATCAGACATAACACCACTAATTTTACTTTTTCTTCATTTGTTATAAATTTTAAACAAATTTTATGCAACAGTAAAGCCTACTGACTTCACGATGTTGTTTTTTAAAATGAATATTCTTCCTATCCTAATCTAGCACCTTAGAGTTCGAAGAGCTTTTTGGTGTCAGTTTTCAAATTTTATTATATATGCCTATTTGCCCATCATCTAGCTTCAATACCTTTGTTGTCACTGTCAGGTTGTTCTTGAACTTGCAGTGATCCTCCTGCCTCAGTCTCCCAAGTGCTGGAATTACAGGCATGCGCTACCACATCAGGCGCTTGAATAACTTCTAAATGTCTTTTTATTTTCTATTTTTAACAATCTATACAGTAAGAATTTTAAAAAGAAATACTAAAAGATACTTGAAGTTCAGTACAACTCAGAACAATCCACTAAAAAGGTCTAGCCAATGAACCATGATAGAGAAAAAATGCTTTTAGAAATATTTTACACATGATACAAATTAACATTAATGAAAAAAGTTATGAGAATTAACCTGAAATTAACCAAATTTCAGAGGTATTTTTAATTACGATAAATGGTAAAGCTAATAAAACATAACCCAAAATTTAAAAATTTCGATATTAAAACACACATTTTTGGATGCTAAAACTCACCTGCTACTGAAACATACATAAGATGTACTGAAACTACACTTTTTTAGGAAAATGAATTCTCCAAGTTACTTCTCCAGTGTACCTGAAATTTTCAGGCTTTCATAGACCTACTTGTAGTTCCTTTTCATACATGAACATTAACATGTTAAAAAGAATTATCCAAATAATTTAATCTCAAGTATTGACAAGCACTGGCTACACTATTTAAATCTACAACTCATGCTTGGCATCGTGGCGCACACCTGTAATCCTAGCACGTGGGAGGCTAAGGCAGAAGGATCATTGGGAGTTCAAGACCAGCCAGGGCTACAAAGTGAGCTCAAGGTCAGCCTGAACTGCATAGCAAGACCCTGTCTCAAAAAGACAAAAAAAAAAAAAAAAAAAAAAAAAGAGTAAGGTGCCTTTACTATATTGGGCCTCCCTCAATCCCACTGCTATTTAAAATAAAACATTACCATAGTAAATCAATCTACTCATGTAGCAATAATGAGAAGAAAATCAGGAATACAACTCATCTGATTCTCTTAAAATGTTTCCATTTTATATATCAGTATTTGACTACTCTAAGACTAAATTTTCTCATCAAAAATATTCTTCTGATTACATTTCATTGAAAATATAAGTAAGAGAGGAAACCTCAAAAACAGCTTGGGGGAAAAAAAAAAAAACAGCTTGGGCCACACATGGTGACACAAACCTGTAGTCCCAGCACTTGAGAGGCTAAGGCAGAAGGACTGCCTGGACAACAGTTTTTTATTTTACTGGTACACTGTAGATATACATAATGATAAAGGGAATTTGTACCTGTACATGACATATCTTGCTTCTTCTTTTTTACCCTATTCCCCTCTCCTCCCTTCAACCCCTCTTTCCCTCCTTATTTACAAAAGTTTTATTTCCTTTTTTCTAGTTTCTTTTATTTCTTTGTCCCTTTTTTCCTTTCTCCTTCCTCTTCCCCTTGTTCTCCTTCTCATTTGAACATTTTCTTCACATTTTCTGGGCTATAAAGTTTAAGGCCAGCTGGAAGTGCACAGTGAGACCCTGTCACAAATAAACAAACAAACAAGCAAACCAACTGACTCACCAACCCAGCTTGGACTACACCCGCAATAAGAACATGTACAACTTTACCAAAAATTTACTGTGCTGCAGAAAGTTATAAGAAGTTGGTTTTACAACTTGCACTAATACTTAAATGCCCAAAAAGACACAGGCCTTCCTGAACCCCCACAAGGTCTTGGGTGTGTGAAAATGTTTTAACTATTCATACATTTTCACATGTTTTCTTTAACAACAAACTACAGAAAAACCTCTACTACTTTAGAGAATATGCCAAAATATCCTTCTGAATTGGAAAACTGGAAAACCTAAGAAATCCAAGAAAAATCAAAACTTTTACAATGATGAATCGTAACAAAACAATGACACTGATTATGGAAATTGAACTGAGGGCATTCACCTGAACTACATCCCCAGACTGGGTTTTCTTTCTTCTAAAAGGTTTTATTTGGAAGATAGGGTCTCCCTAAGTCACTAAATCACCCAAGTTGGGTTCAAACTTGCCATTTTGCTGCCACAGTGTCCCAAAATATTATTAGGATTATAGCTTTGCACCATCATACCCAGCTGACAATGCCATTTTCCTCCCCTAGGTTTTTCCTCATACCTACTAAAACACGTATGTTCACTAATCTCCATTAGGATTCTGTTAATACCCCCAGGAGCATCCTTCAACCCCCATCAGGAATTATATTCAAGAAACAATATTAAATTATTTTTTCCAAGTGAAATAATGAAATGTTTACCACTGACTCAGGCATCTAATACACATTCTCATTGCTTTCAACTCTACACAAAATGCGGGCCTATGGTATGGAAATATGGACTAGCAACAATCAAATTCTCCTTTATAGTACCTAATGGGCTATACAAACAAGCAACTTCCTTTTTCATCCTCATTTAAATACCTCATTATACTTAGAATGCTTAGCAAATCAACCATCTTTTACACCCTTACAGTCAGTCACAACCTAATTCAAAAAAGTGGAAAAACAGTATCAAAAACAAATGACCTTTCAGTCATGCATGGTGGTCCATGCCTGGGATTTCAGCACTCAGGAGGCTGGGGAGAAGAGGATCACCACACACTGGAGTGCAGCCTGGGCTACATAGTGAGTTCAAGGCCAGCCTGACCTACATAGCAAGACCTTGTCTCAAAGACAAAAACAAACAAACAAACCAAATGACCTTCTTACTTTGTAAAATATGAGAACAATGAAAGAAAGACTACAATTAACGAGGATAAAATAAACATGTCTAAAACCAAATACTCCAAGTCCTGTAAGCTAGATTTATACGCTCTCTAATCTGTCCTTAGTCTTTCAGTGTTTTAATGTAGCACCAGTGCAAAGATTAGGAAAGAGGAAATAAAAAATACCTATCCAGTTACGAGTGTCTTTAAAGAAAGGTGTCTGTTTTCAAAGAAATATTAAGACTAAAGAGCATTACTGAACCAGGCTGTGCCCAGAGTTTTAAATATATTATCCCACTTACAAATTATATCTCATATAAAAATTACATGAGACAGTACACAATAATGAACACATGGATCAAACCACCAATAACTTGATGAAGTAAAAATAGTGTAAATTATAGGCAATGATCTAAGAAGTTTCTCAACTTTACATATGAAAAACTTGTAAATTAAAGTACCATCTGATAAAAATTATTTATACCTCATAATAAAGTAAATTTCTTACAAAAATACATATTGCACTATGCTCTTCTAGAAAACAGTAATAGTAGAGTACATGTTCTTCTTAGTGACCCTCATTTAGGACTAGAAAATCAGTATTTAATAATGAAGCTTTGGATTTGCAATTATAATATCAAACTAAATTAGAGATAATACAATCAGTACACTAAAATAGAGTACCAGAAGTTGACCTTTATAATTAAGGGCAAATAATGGAATACACTAAATACTTACCTATTTTAAATTCCTTATTTCCTACTGA
Source organism: Dasyprocta punctata (assembly GCA_004363535.1). NCBI lineage: Eukaryota > Metazoa > Chordata > Mammalia > Rodentia > Dasyproctidae > Dasyprocta > Dasyprocta punctata. Next base: position 9,504 of record RJWM01018851.1, read on the forward strand.
GGTATAATTTGAAGCCAGGTACCAAGAAGCTTAATAAGATAGTTTGATTAACTTTAACTCAAAAAATCAGAGCACTGCCAAGTGGGGTGGCGCACGCCTGTAATCCCAGCACTTGGGAGGCTGAGGCAGGACTGCTGCAAGTTTGAGGCCAGCCTGGGCTACAGAGTTCAAGGCCAACCTCAACTACATAGTAAAACCCTGTCTCAAAACAACAACAACAACAACAAAATCAGAGCACTAAGAGCTATAAAATAAATAAATAAGAGACTCTAGTGTCTTAAAAATCTTAAAACATCTCAGAATAAAATAAAAGTCAAGCCGGGTGTGGTGGCGCACACCTTTAATCCCAGCACTCGGGAGGCTGAGGTAGGAGGAGCGTTGTGAGTTCAAGGTCCGCTTGGGCTACAATGCGAGCGCAAGGCAAGGCTGGCCTGAGCTACACAGTGTGACCCTGCCTCAAAAAACTAGGGCTGGGAGTTTGGTTCAGTGGCATAAGCGCCTGTCTGGCAGGTGTGAAGCTGTGAGTTCGAACCCTGGTGCAGCAAAAAAATAAAAATAAAAAAGTAAAAAAATAAACAAAATAAAAGTCAAAGCCAGGGTAGTGGATGCACGCCTATACCGCCAACACCCTTGTAAGCGGAAGCAAGTAGATCAAAAGTTCGGAAGCAAGTAGATCAAAAGTTCAAGTACAGGGCCGGGGACTTAGCTCAGTGGCTCAAGCGCTTGCCTGGTAAACGTGAGGTTGTGAGCTCGATCTCCGGTACCAAAAAAAAAAAAAAAGTTCAAGCACAGTCTGGGCAACTTGGTGACTCAGTGAGCTCCTGTTTCAAAATGGCAAAAAAAGGAGGGGGGCAAGGGATGGGACACAGCTCCATGCAAAGGTCCATCAAGGGTCCTGCATCCAATTAACTAAAGTCAGTCAGTCAAAAATAGAATCAGTCCCAAAGGTATTCATTCAGCAGTATGAACTGTAACACAAATCATCTAAAGTGTACGTCAAAAAAATTTTTGTTTTAAATTTTTGTTTTTTTGAGACAGGGTCTTGTTATATAGCCTAGGTTGTAATCCTCCTACCTCAACCTCCCAAGTACTGGAATTACAGGCATGTACCACCACCATGCTCAGCCTAAAGTATACTTTAACAAGCTTGCTTAAGGACAGTCACTAAATTCAGTATCTTAGCTCATTCTCACTCTCCATCTCCTCCTCCCAAGTATTTTTCAACTGTCCCCTGCTGGGCACAGTGGCGTATACCTATAATCCCAGCACTCAGGAGGCTGAGGCAGGAGGACTGCGGCAACTTTGAGGGCAGCCTGGGCTACATAGTGAGTCCAAGCCAGCCTGCACTACAAAGTGAAACCCTGTCTCAAAAGAAAAAAAAAAAAAGAAAAAAGAAAAAAAAAAGGTAAAACAAAACCAACTCTGTCTCCAGGGTGGAAATGTAGACACCTTGAACCTTCTGGGATGTAAAACCACATAGGCCAAAATTACCAAAATCTGCTATTTCATGGAACCAATAAAAGTCAAAGAATTGAAACAATGCTTATCAACTTCCTCAACCATGAAAAAACAGTGAGCACTGATTCAATTTAAGTGGTATTTACTAATTCATTCAACAAATACCAGGTGGCTGCTGTGTAATGGCATTATGCCAGTCATTGATAATACAAGACACAGACACTATCCACGTTCACAAGGAACTTCCAATCTGAAGGAAAACAACCCACAACGGAGTAAACACACCGACAGAACCCAGCACTAATGTGAATTCTACTAAGTAAGTTTATTCTCATGGCCTACTTCACTGTGTATACCTTCCTAAAAACATTCAGTTAATCCACTTAATTCTTTCAAATTACATACTATACTCTTACTTATGCTTATTAATATGAGAACTATTTTTGTAAATGAATTAATTTTGGAAACTTAGCTTTGAAAAAGTAGTTACAAATCCATTTTATTTCAAAGAGGAAAAAAAAACAAGAAAAAGAAAACTAGTTGCTTGGTGTTCATAGTAGCACACTATTCACAATAGCCACAGGGTGCAAACAGTCCAAATGTCCATCAGTGGATGAAAGGATAAATGTTGTGGTATGTGTAAATATAGGTACACAATGGAGTATTATTCTACTGATACATGCTACAAAGTGCATAAACCCCACAGAGATCTATGTGCACCCACATTTACAGCAGCATAATCTGCAATAGCTAGATCTTGGAGACAACCTAAATGCCCATCAACTGAGGATTGGATAAAAAAAGATGTGGTATTTTTATAGAATGGAGTACTACTCAGCCATAAAGAAGGATAAACTTGACACTTTTATAGGTAAATGGATACAACTTAAGACCATACTGATAAGTGAAATAAATCAGAAATGCATGTGTAAACATTGTACTGTCTCACTAGTGTGAGAAGCTGAAACAAACTATACATACAAAAGATAGTTAAAATAGTTGTATTACTAGCTGGGCATGGTGGCACACGCCTTTAATCCCAGCACTCAGGAGGCTGAGATGGGTGGAGCGTTGTGAGTTCGAGGTTGGCTTGGGCTACAATACCAGCGCAAGGCTGGCCTGAGCTACATAGTGCGACCCTGCCTCAAAAAACTAGGGCTGGGAGTTTGGCTCAGTAGTTTAAGCGCCTGTCTGGCAGGCATGAGGTGGTGAGTTCAATCCCTGGTGCCGCAAAAAAAATAAATAAATAAATAAAAAGAGATAGTTGTATTACTAATTTCTCTGAGCTCATTGAAGAGAAAGGTTTGTGCCAGTATTGTTCGGACGATTAAACACAGATGTCTTGCACTCTGAGTAACTAATTTGAAGATAATGATACGCAATGCATATATATGTTTTGAAATTGTTTTTCTCTTTAAAATAAAAAAGCACATAAACCATAAAACATTATATTAAGTGAAAGAAGCAAGTGACAAAACGTCACATATTACATGATTCCATTAACTCGAACTATTCAGAATAAGTAAATCCATAGAGACAGAAACCAGATTGTTGATTGCCAAAGACTGGGAGGGAAGAATGGGTAACAGAGAACAACTATTTAAAGGATACAGAATTTTCTTCTGGGGTGAAGAAAATGTTTTGGAACTAGATAAAGTGCTGGTCACGCAACACTGTGAATGTCAACAGATTAAGGCTTATTCATATGTATTTCACCTTATTAAAAAAACTTAAAAATTACCTGCTGTAATATTTTACAGTGAATTTTTTCTCACAAATAAAACTGCTCACGTTCACCTTTGAGAATTTTAATTATAAATCAAATTACAAACCTGAATTGAATTCCTTCTGGATGACCCTCCCTCCATCCTATTCTAGGGATTGAACTTTCTTCCACTAAACTACGTCCCCACAAATTCCCAGCCCTTTTATTTTGATGCAGAATCTCACTGAATTGCCCCAACTAACCTCAAATTTGTGATCCTTCTACTTCAGTTTCTGGAGTAACTGAGAACACAGGCATGTGACACCATGCTTAATTAACACCTTTACTGATCACATATTTAGTACACAGTGGACTTTAAACCAAGTTTGTGCCCATGAAAAAGTGTACTGATATCAACTATTTATCTTCTTTTTAAATTTTTGTCCTCAAATTTTTAATTTTTATTATATGTAAACATACAGTACTTATTGTATATTTAAAATATACAAAGATTTTTATTTTGTCCAGTCCCAACCATTTAAGTACAATGACACCCTCTCTACAAATTCTACTTTTCCTGTTTCTTCCTCTATTACAAAATACCCTACACAATTCAGTCCGCCTACCAATACAGTTATTCAGGCGTCTATTTCACAAACTCCTTGAGAAGCCTCAGTCTTTTGTGCATCAATAAAATACTACAAAGTACTGAACAGTATCTTCTACATAGGTGCTCAAACAGTTTCAGTGCAACTGAAAAAAAACCACAGGCAACACATAACTATTATAAATTATGTATTACACTGAAAAAGACATCTAACAAGTACTGATTGCAAAGTACTGATAAGACATGTACTGTACCGCCCAGCAAATTCTTACACCTCACCTTCATGTAAGTATTTCAATGCAAATCTGGAGGACGATCTACTGAACAAAAACATTAAGTAATTCACCTAATGCCCAGAAAGAATAAATAGGGCTCACTCACCATCTCCTTTTTGAAGTTCGACTGCAAATGTAATAGGGAAACTGAACTTAATGAACTACAGTATTCCGAACCAGGTCACCGGAGAGCTCTAGTCCCCGGTCATCTTGTTTCTATTTCCTGATTGGTCTGACTTGCAAGCATTATGGTGCCCAGCTTTTGCAATTTACGAGATCCTTTAAATTATCTTCTAAGAAGAGCTTTTTTTGTAAAAACAAGAATCGACTTGTGAACGTTGAAGGAGAACTAGGAAAAAGCATCCCTCCTTTAAAAAATATTTGCAAAATACCGTGCTCAAGCATGAAAACTCACTTTTCAGAAAAGTCCCGTTATACTCTCACTTCGAATTAACTGTGGGCCACAAACTTGCACTATTGCAAGTCAAAAGCATTACTCTCCTAACAAAGGTTTCGAAAAACATACGCTCATTTTAAGGCAATTCTATACTTAAAGAATCTGCATCTTTCAAATAAAGGCTTTAGAACCACCTAGAATAGATGAAAAACGAAATGCGCTTAAGTACTTCACAGAGACATTTTCACCGCAACACACTGGCAACGCAGCGACAACCAGACGCCACTTGGGCAGCGGCCCCGACCCTCGGCCTCCAAATCCCGAGCGTCCACCCGCCACTGGCGTCCCAGCGTCAAGTTCCCCACTAGTTCGGCTGCAGTCACCTCCACGTCGCAGCAACCCACACGCGGCCTCGGCGATTTACATCCATCTTCATTCACCACGCGCACACAGTTGGGGTTATCAGTCCCTGGACAACCAGGGGACCCGGGAAGGGGCTAGCTGGCGTGTGAGGAGAGCGGACGCTCCTCGGTCCCGCCCGGCCTGGAACCCACCTGCAGGCCGCGAGCCCGGGGGCGGCGGCGCCGGCGCCCCGTCCTCGCCGAAGACGAGTTTAAAGTCGAGCTCGTCGTGGGCGCCACAGTTTGCAGTAGTCATCGGCGTGGTCCGGGGTACTGCAACTCCTCCTCAAGCGGCGGCGGCGGCGGCGGCGGCAGCGGCGGCTCCTCAGCGCCGCTTCATGCCGGGCCGCGCCGGCCAAGAGGTCGTGGCTCCTCCGCAAACTTTCCGGGCGGGGCCGGCGGCTCCGAGCGTTCCGTTCCGTTCCGTTCCGAACTAAAAAGTTGGCCGTAGGCCGAGCCGCACAAGGAGCCACTACTACCGCCAGTCGCCGGTGCCTAAGCAGCCGCCGTCGCCTTAGCTAAGGTTCCCCGAACCACCCCCCCAACTCGTAGTCACCACCGGCACGCTCCCGCGCCGCGTAACGCGTCTGACTCCGCCCCCTACAGCGCGCCCATCTGGGCCGGCAGCCCATAGGCCAGTGGAGCGAAGGACTAGCCAGGGTGCCCCACCTTCTCGCCGGCCTATCGCGTGACTCCCTCTCGGGCGAGAAGAAAGTCACGTGAACACCGAGAGGCGAAGACCCTCGCTACCTCTCGGGAGTTGTAGTTGGATGTCTTCACTCAGACACTTCCTGCAAACCCGACGGGTGAACAGATGACTGACTGCTCACATCAGTTGAATTCAGGAACCCACCACGGGACAACAAGGGGAGGTCTCCTTTCGCGTGCATCTCCCGTCGCTGAAGGGACACCAGAAGGCTAGGCTTACGGGCTTGGTGGTAGGGGCTTCGCCGTGTTAATCCGTATGGTTGTGTTTAGAGAACACCCTTCCCCCCCACCCCCGTATTACCTGGACATCGCTCACACTCGCGTCCACCCATCCCAACCTCAATGGAGGAGTCCTTCAGAGATCCACGACTGGACTGAGCCTGCAGTTAGTCAGAAAGCCTGGGTTGTATGCTCTGTCCGGAGTCGAAACTTTCGGAAGCTGGACACCCACCCTGCCTGGGGGCCTACCCTTTTGTCCCCACTGGCCCGCTCCGGCTGCTGCTCGCCTTCAGGACAGAATGAGCATTCGAGGCCTCTGAGGAGACCTAGTCACAGGATCTGCCCCCAGCTGCAAGTCAAAGCTGAGCCAGAAAGCCCCTTGGTTTTTTGAGTTTGTTCGTTTGTTTTTTTTGAGACAGGGTCTCGCTCTGTAATGCAGGCTGGCCTTGAACTCATGGCAATCCTGAAGCCTCAGCCTCCTGAGTGTCAGGGTTACAGGCACGTGCCACCATCCTGGCAGAAAAGCCCCTTGTTAAATTTGTACCATTCAAAGCTCTGTATCCTAATATATAGACACAAAAACAGCAGGGATCCAACCACCCAAACCGGTGGCTGCCAGTGGAAAGTGATATTGCCTGAAGGCCAATTTTCACTCTTGGCCCCTCTCCAGGGTGCCTACCTTCCCTTGAGGACAGCCTAAGGCACTGCCTCTTGAGATCTGGGGACACTGAGCCTGGCATGTTTACTCGGGGCTCCACCAAGGCTCTTGTGTAGACAGGGAGTCGAGGGACACTCAGTGATTACCTTCTCCAGCTCATGCCTTAGGCACAGAGCCCAAACTGATGCATCCTTAAGTGAGCGTTGCAGGACAAAGGAGCTATCACACAGGCTTTCCTACAAGTGAGAGGTCTCAGAAATGCCACTTCACAAGGCCCATAGCAAATACCAGACCATCCCAAAAGCTCCTAGGAGAGAGGGATGGCAGGGAGAGTTCCTAGCAGAGGTCTCAATCATTTCTCAGCTAACAGGAAACTCAATTAAGGGAGCCCAAAGAAGCCTTAGGTCAAGAGAGGAGGCAATGTCTTGAGCATGTGAGATGGTCATCTTGAACAGGTTTATTCCTGCCCAGCGCTTTGTGCCTGCCTATACCTATGCTGAACCTGGGGGTACAGTGATAAATTATTCTCCTTTCAGGGAGCACCAGAGGGGAAGGAAAGCAAATCTATAATTACTGTGTAAAGAGATTAGAGCTCTGCTAGGAGCTCTAAAAAGTTTCAAAACTCCTCTGGTTGAAGAGCCTCCACAAGATGAGTAGGAATTGGAGACAGGCAAGAGATGAGGAAGGTTCATTCCAGGTAAAGAATAGATTTCCAAAGACAGAGACCAGAAAGTACCTGCAGTAGGCAGATGTGGTGGCACACACCTGTAATCCTAGCCCTCAGGAGGCTGAGGCAGGAGGATCAATGTGAGTTCAAGGCCAACCAGAATTTTGTAGCATGATACTGTTAAAAAAAGAAGTACCTGTACTGGGCAGAAGCAAAGATAGATGAGGCTAGATGAGTGGGCAGAGTGATGTAGGATACTGTGAGGGCCCTGAACTTTAGCATGAGGGGATTAGGGAGCCATGGAAGGGTTTAGGGCAGGGGACTTGCAGAGAATTAAAGTAGTCAAGAGAGGGAGCACATGGCTGAGGTGAGTGGAAAATCCTCAATAAGCTATCCTGTCTTTAGAGGATCTTCAACATTGAGGGCCTGACTGGAGAACTTACAGCACAAATGCCAGACTAGCTCTGCAGTCCTCTGCCTCAGACAGGTTGCTGACCCAAGTAGTACCACATATAACACAATTCTGGTATAGTTCAGGGTTCCCAAACCTTGGCCAGTTTACTTCCCAACCCCCATAAAACTTAAAGCAACTTCAAGATATGTCTCCCTTCCCACTCCCACATACATACCTCCTAGGTTGTCATCTGAGAAGATACTTTTATCCAGCCATCTTCCAGACAAACCTTTGCCTGAACCAGAGATTCAGCGCGGTAAGCCAGAGGGGAGGCAGAAAGTAGATCCTGGGCCTATCAACACCTCCAGCCCCACTCCCTGGGAAGGGACTGCAAAGAATACATTTGTGTTCCCAGGTACCAAGCAACTTGAGAGTACTTAAGAGGGGGTCATGTCTTGGGATAAGTTTCTGGTGTGGGGAAAACAGATCATCTAACATGAAGTGATGAGGGCTGAGACAAGGGTGGGTGCTAAATGAGGAAGTAAGTCATCACTTTCTAAGAAACTGAAGGCACACATGCTTTTTAGCCTCATTCCAAAGCTCCTGCAGGCCATCTGACTAGTTTCTAGTCCTGAGTGTTGTGAAACAGAACTGCAGGGTGATGCCGGGCGTGGTGGCGCATGCCTTTAATCCCAGCACTCGGGAGGCTGAGGTAGGCGGAGCGTTGTGAGTTCGAGGCCCGCTTGGGCTACTGCGCGAGTGTAACGCCGGCCTGAGCTACATAGTGCGACCCTGCCTCAAAAAATCAGGGCTGGGAGTTTGGCTCAGTGCCTTAAGCGCCTGCCCTGGCAGGCGCGAGGTTGTGAGTTTAATCCCCGGTGCCGCAAAAAAAAAAAAAAAAAAAAAAACTGCAGGGTGGACAAAACTGTGGGGGTCCTCTCCCTCTCCCTTGTGTATGAATACCAGCCTGGCCTGAGAATTTGAGAATTAAAGAGCACCATCTTTTATCAGCTGCCACAAACCTAGCCTTCTTGCTCCACTAGTGAAGGCCCTCCTATATCCTCAGAGCCATGGGATGGTACAGCTTACCTGATCCCAGCCTCCTGTTTTTTTTTTTGTTTTTTTGTTTTTTTGTTGTTGTTGTTTTGTTTTGTTTTTGAGACAGGGTCTTGCTATGTAGTTCAGGTGGGCCTTGAATCCACTATGTTAGCCCAGGCTAGCCTTGAATATGTGGTGATCCTCCTGCCTTGGCCTCCCAAGTGCTGGTATTACAGGCGTGTTTACCATGCCCCGTAGCCTCTTGTTTCAAACTAAGGAACACAAGAGGAACCTTGGGAGCTTAGAAAAGTTCTTCCCCTCATGCCTTGCATTTCCTTTGCCTTGAGGTCTTATTTTAGTCTTCTAAACCTGCTCCCTATCCCATGCCAACACTCGCCACAGAGGACACAAGCACTGCCCTTCAGCAGGTCCCAATCTGGGCCAAGAGGATAAGACCAGCCAACTACAACCTCAGAAAGTTAGTTGCTGAAGTCAGCACAGGTTGCTGAGAAGACAGGTCAGCACTTTGTCCTCTAACATGAGACTAAGGGATTTGGACGTGGTCCAGAGGGCAGTCTTAGCCAGGGAAGAGTTCAGAGCAGGAGCAGCACATGGGAGGTTCAAGAGATTCCCCCTCATTTTTTGCACAAATTCAGTCTTCTTCTTGTGCCTTTGGAAGTCCTACCACCCTCTCTAACCTTACATCAAAACCATTCATCCCCAAAACGTGATGAGCAATGGGGAGAGCCTCAATTAAGGTGGCTGGAATGGATGGCTAACTGTCTCAGGTACTAGCCCAGGGAGAGGTTTGGGAGCCTAAGAGGCTAGTTTAGGGTGGACCTGGTGAGAATGATGAGTGCTGCTTTCAGGATTGACTGGGCCTCTAAGTCAGTCTTAGGTTTTGGACAAGATTACTTTAAGAGGCTGGCCTTTAATCCCAGCACTCGGGAGGCTGAGGTAGGAGGAGCATTGTGAGTTTGAGGCCGTCTTGGGCTACAATGTGAGCGCAAGGCCATCCTGAGCTACATAGTGCGACCCTGCCTCAAAAAAACTAGGCCAGGAGTTTGGCTCAGTGGCTTAAGCACCTGTCTGGCAGGCGCCAGGTTGTGAGTTTGATCCCCAGTGCCACAAAAAAAACCAAACCAAAACAAAACAAAAAAAAGAGGTATGCTAAAGTGAGATTATCATTTGTGAGTTTGATCCCCAGTGCCACAAAAAAAACCAAACCAAAACAAAACAAAAAAAAGAGGTATGCTAAAGTGAGATTATCATTTGAGGGACTATATATGCTTTTTTTTTTTTTTTTTGGTACTGGGGCTTGAACTCAGGACCTCACACTTGTTAGGCAGGCGCTTGTGCTGCTGAGCTATATCCCTGACCCTGAGGGCCTACATATGTATCCAGGATCTTTGCCAGATACCCTGTCAGGGTTCAGCCCCTCTCCACTCACCTGCCCTGTGAATGAACCTCTCCCTAATGCTCTCAGAGCCCCTATACTCCAGTGTGTGTGTGTGTGTGTGTGTTGCATGTTGCTAGGGATCAAACCAGGGTCTCATGCACACTAGGCAAGCGCTGTTCCACTCAGCTATATTTCCAGTTGCTATCTTAATGGCAGACTTCTGTCTTTGCCTCTCCTTTTCCATAGCCCAGAAATAAACCTGACTCTGGTAGGGGGAAGGGCTTCCCCAGGAAAATCACACTGATGGAAGGAGAGGCTTGAGATCAACACCCAGTCCCACCAGGGAGACGGATCTCAGCATTCAATGCCAGGTTCCCACAGGGTTCTCCCTGGCATGCCTGGGGTGGGGGAGGGGGTGCCCATGGGGCCTCCCTGCCTGCCCAAATCTAGTTCTGCCATGAGGAAAGGTAAAAGGATTGTTTTGATTGAGACCATTTTTAGTTTGAAAAAAAAAATCAGAAATAAATTGTGCTTAAAGCTTGGTAGCTGAGACTGGACTATATTCCACATGAGGGAGGGGTCTTTTCTGGGAACACCAGTTTAGGAAGTCAGGGCAGTCTTGGCATGGAGTGACTCCATTAGCCACTCCATCACAGGGCCAGCCTGTTATCTTTCAGCCAACCTCAGAGCCAGAGGACAGCTGATCCCACTGTCAGAGAAGGGCCCCTGGGGGCAGAGCAGGCTAGGAGTTGCCCAAGGTTAAACTGTAATGCACTGTGGGAGGTAGCTGGGAATATATCCTTATCTGCATGTACCTAGACAAGCATGTGGGGTGACCAAGAGGGGCAGCCCCAGGACTCAGACAAAGCCTCACCCACCAAAACCCTGACCTGGAGACCAGGGACAGGAGTTGCTGGTGTGACAGCGGCCTGAACCCCTGGGGTTGGGTTGCCACAGATCCGTGAGGCTCACCACGGAGAGGTACGGAAGAGGACCTTGGCCCAGAGGTGAATCCTCCCCCCAAGCCTCCTAGCAAAGGTACAGACGGCAGCATGTTTACAGTGGAGGAAGCAGGGGTAGGGCGGGGACCTTTGGTCAGAATGCCCCTCCCATAAGCGGGGGAGGCCCCAAGAGATGTGGTGGTAGCCGTTTGTTTGTTTCTCACTGCCAAGAGGAAATTAAAGTGAATCTGCCACTTCCTTCCGCCCCAAGTGGGGTTGGGGGAGGGATGTGTGTATAAGCTGTGAATTGCAATAGACAAATTGCTGTCATCAGCAGCTTCTAGTGCCCCCTGCCAAGAGCAGTACCTTATCAGGTCTGAGTTTAGCCAGCTGTCAGGCTTAAAAGACTGGAGGGTCAGAGTTTCCTGTTTTCAAGGCAAATACTCAGGTCATCCCCTGAACTCACTGGGATGGTCTCTTAGTGGGACCCCAGATGCCCTAATCCTTCTCTCCCAGATTCCATAGATTTCCACCAACAAAGTCAACTGATGCCCAGGATCTCAAGTTTTCTTGAGTGGGTTTTAGGGATTCCTGGCTTAGCCCAAGTCGAGTGAGCATGAAAGGTGATAGCCCATTCCCCACCTCTACCAAACCTGGAAGAACAGGCAGGGAACATGCTTAGGGTTGTTTCTTTTTCTTTTTGTTTTCTCTTTTTTTTCAGACAGGGTCTTGTTATGCAGTTCAGGCTGGCCTTGAATTCACTGTGCACCCCAGGCTTGCCTCAAACTTGCAGCAATTCTCCCGCCTCAGTTTACCAAGCACTGGGATTACATGCATGCACCAGTGTGCCTGGTGGGACATACTTTGGGAAGCTCCATCTCTGTGCAGAGGGTGGAGGTGGAATAATTATGGCAGGACATAAGTCTGTGTTTGAAGATATCCAAGGCTGAAGCAGTCAGCCATGAGTGAGGTTAGGGAGTATTTTTATTGCACTGTGTCTGGTTGAGGTGTCACCTGAAAATCTTTGTGTTTTTAAAAAATACCCAGGTCACTGGAAACTTGGCACTATAACTCAGACTCCCCAGGAAAGAAGGGATCCACCCTGGGGTACTCCTTGGCCTGTGCTTCAGGCTAATGGCCTGGGCCTGGATCTGTAACTCCTGCCAGGCAGGGCTAGTGAATTGTCCACTAGCATCTTGTTCATCCTCTGGTACCCAAGGCCATCTTAGAGGTAGGCCCATGGAGTGAACCGCCAGGGTAGGAGCAGTAGTAGTCACCAGCCTTCCAGGGGGCTCTCCTCACCACTTTCCAAGACCACAAAGGGCTTCTTGCATAGCTCTCCAGGCAATGCTGGTTCCTGAGCTCTGGGGCCCCCAGGGTCCTGGTCAGGGGTCTCCCGCTTGCGCTTGTGCAAGGAAGGGCTCTCCTCACCCAGCCGACCCTCAGGGAGGCCCTGGCTCCGCAGACAGACAATCGCTGCAGTTTGCTCTGCCAGTTTCTTGGACTTGTCCCTGGATAGACAAAGCATAGGGCAATAACATAGATGTGCAAGTTGCAGGACTAGAGACCAGAAGGACGACTGTGTATACCCTTGGCAGAGATTCTGACGAAACTGAGTAAGGGCATTATGTGGGGACACCAGTGCTCATGCATACCACCTGCTTAATCCTCTCATACCAATGCTGGATTCAGGTCTCCCCATCCCAAGCTTCATGTCCACTGATGAAGAAACTCACCATAAGGTAGACTGGTACTTTTGCTCTGCAACTGTGACAGTGGAGCAGAATAGGCGATCTAGAGGTCGTTGAACCTGGTGCAGAGAAAGAAGGAAATAGGGTTGGCTGCCCTGGGGGCTAACCTGCTGTATCTTGTCAAAAGTAGATAAAGGGAAGTACTTCCAACCCAAGTCAAATGACAGCTTTCTGATCATATTTCCTCCTATGCAAAAATGTCTGGTGCATGGAAAAAAGACAGACACACAAATTGACAATGATATTGAGTGTGTCTACAGTTCTCTCATGGATCTAAACAAAGGCTAGCCTTTTGCTGCATATTGTGGGGCCCCCTCCTGTTGATATTTGGATGTCCCTCCAAATGAGGAGTTTATCAGATGGCAAAGGAGTGATAGAGGACAAGAATGGGCACACAAAAGGCACACACCTGGCAGAAGGACCAGGTGATGTGGCTGGAACAGAGGACTGAGTAGATGAGACCTAAGGCAGTGAAGTATGTGGGGAAGAGGGCTGGTGCACTATGCTGGGACGGGGGGTTAGGGTTTGATCCTACAGACACAGGGGAGCCGACGGCTTGAATAATGGAGACAGAGATTCAATTTGTTTTGTAACAGTCACTCTGGAACCAGGGGTGGTGGTTCCCCCTATAATCTCAACACTTGTGAGGCCAAGGCAGGAAGATCATGAGTTTGAGACCAATCTAGACTACATAGTGAGTTGAAGGCCAACCTGCACTACACAGTGAGACCTTGTCTGAAAAAAACCAAAAAGTTACTGTGGCAGGTAGGGACATAAGGTCCAGAAAGTACAGGGCTGGAGGCAAGAAGAACAGTTAGGAAAAGGCAAAACCTACAAGGATGAAAAGAAATGAAGAAAGACTGTCTCAAGGTTTCCAACTCAGGGACCCCATGCCTGGGCCCCATTGGCTGAAGCTGGGTCCAAAGATATGTATGCCAGAACTGGACAACAAGCCAAGGTCAGAGGGATGGAGGGCAAGGTGAGATGCTAGCAAAGCAGGCTGCTAAGCAGATGCTGGGGGTGTGCAGGGATGATGGCACCAGCATTGTGGCTGGCTGCAGGTTAGGCCACAGCCAGAACTCACCGTTTCATACACAGGCTGTGACAATTTCTCTCTCCGGCACCACTCCAGCAAGCACATTTTCGGGGTGATCTGGCGTGGGTATTGTCTCCTGGAGAAAGAAGGGGAAGCAGTTAGGGACCACTCACCATTCCCATTACCTCCTTCGGCAAGGGCCCCTTCAGTTCCTGGTAGGAGCTACAGGAACTAGAGAAACTGAGACAGCAGGCTGCTGCTTTAATGTTCCTGTGCCTATTCCCCTGGGAAACCCTTCTGTCTTACCAGCAGTTAAGACCTAGGTTCTAGCTGAAGGGAGGATGGTTTCAGCATGCTTGTATACTGGATGGGGAGGATCAAACATTCTGAGCTCCAGCCTATAAAGCTATCATCAATAGCCAGGAAAGAAGGTCCAATTTGACTTTCATGATAAGAGCAGAGGGAATGGGTAGAAGTAAGCAATATAGGTGGTCATACAATAATGTCAGGGTCTAGCTCAGTACACACTCTGATTCTGTTTGCCAAGAGTCAAGATGATCTGCTACAACCATGGACACAACAGACTCTGGCTTCACAGTCTGGAACAGACGGACAGAGAAGGAAGGACATGTTCCAACTTCCCACTGGGAGCTCCCTCTGGCATGTGACTGGCCAACAACTGTACTTCCACCCCCACCCCAAGTCCTTGCCAGACAAGACTGGCTCCAGGTCTGGGTCTGGGAAGTGGAGAAAGGCTCAGATCCAGATGGCAGAGGACAAGGATGAGAGCACCATTCAAAGCTGAGTCATGGTCTGATACAAGAATCAGCCTGAGGCTACTTTCACCTGGAGAGGGTACCACAGGGCTGGTGTGGGACAGTGGGTATGAGCAGGGATACAGAGCCAAATGAGAGTGAGCTCCTGCAGCTGTTTGGAGCTCAATGCAGACAGCTCCTCAAGGCCAGGGGAAAACCACAGATTTTTAGGAAGAGGAGGGACGTGCTCCCATCCTGAGGGAAGGAATAAGGAAAAAAAGAGTTTAGTCACCCTTGGGACAACATGCATACCCTCAACAGTGCTTTCTGGGCTTACTGTCTTCCCTAAAAGTACCTTCTTAGGGATGCTGAAAATTGGTAACAAGTGTCCAAACCAAGGAGACTTATGGTCCCTAAGTTTACCACCAATCACATATAGTAGCCAATTTGCTGCCCCAGTCAGATCCTGACCCATGCTTAGGCCAAGCTAGAAACCTGTAGAGAGGCCACACTGACTCCATTTTGTCCCAGACACAGCCAGTTGACAGTGTCTTGGTAGAAAGTGCAGGCCTTGAAACATCCCCCCCCAAGATAAAAACATAAGATCCTGTAAGGACAAGAAGCAAACAAGTTATATAATCTAAGCATGTACCATATGAGTTTCTTTGTTCTTTATCTCAATAAAAGCTGCTTGCTTATGTTGGCTGGGCAGCAGCCATTTTGCTGACCCTTGGTGTGTGTGTCCCTTTATTTTCCCTTTGCTTGCAGAACCCCTACAGAAACTTACCGATCAAACTTGACGGCCATCTTAATGACACCAGAGGTATCTTCAGATGGCTCCCCAACCTCTTCTGGAGTTCTGGCCAAAAGCTCAGCCCTCCGGGCATCTAACTCTCGTGTAGTCTCCTCATAGAAGGTACCAAGGCCAAAGGCCTCACTATGGAGAAAGAAGCAAAGCCAGACATACCTTAGCAGAGGTGCACCAAGGGTACCAGAGGAACAAAGGGGCCCACCGCTGAGAACTCTTATATCATATACATCAAAACTCCACTGGGAGTCTGGGTGGTGAAGATATCACCTGCCCATCCCAAGTCCTAGGTCAACTTGGACTAGAAGCTAGAGAGAGAATATGAATTTCTGAGCATGGATACTTGAGGAAAGCTGGCTTGGAAGAAAAGTTTCTACAGGTTACCCCTACCACCTGCAGCCTCTCTCCTAAGGATGGCCAAACAAGTAGGGTTCCTGGCCAGGTGTGACTAAGCTGATCAACTGTCTAGGGCATGGCTCAGCCTTATCTTCACTTGGCTCACGTGAGGAAGAGACAGAGGCTTGACCAAGTGGTTCCTTACTTTGTACCGGGCCACAAGCAGTTACCACAAGCAACCTAAACTGAGATACTACCCAGAGCTATAGACTTACACTCTGTTTTAAAGGTTCAGCTGCGTAAGCTTAGTGGGACAGGGACAGAAACAATGCCATAACCCAGAGGTGGAAGGAGGATTCTGCCAGGGCTTTTTCCTTCCGGGATAGATCCTGGAGGCTGGCGGACACCCAAGGAAATGTAGCCCTAAGGATAAGAGTGGTTCAGAAAGGCTTGTTGGGGGAGGGAGGATACAGACAACCAATGTGAGGAGGTAGTCTTTCCAAGCAGAGGACCCACAGGAGCACAGATGTGGAGGTACAGAAACAGACAGATAGATAGGGAGCTGTGGGAATCGGAACTAGGTTAAGCTATGAAGGACCTTCAGTGTCAACCACCTGAGTTGGATCTACACCAGCTCTAGAGGGCCAACGGGCAGCCTCATGTTGCAGTATAATGGGTGCAGGCTCAGGCCACGGACTCCACTCTACGGGCCTCCCTCTCCTGATCACTGGGAGGACCCTGGTATGTGACAGTTCCATTAATGGAAAAGCCTTATCTTTTGCATTTTTTCTATCCTACTAGTGCCCTAGTTCCAATTTCTGCTGCTGAAATCAGTTTAGGAATAGAACATTTCAAAGTTTTAAAGGTATCCCCTTCTATGAGGCAAAGCTGTACCGGTGACCCACTCCTCCACATCCAAGTTCAGAAGCTGGGTCCCTGAGCCCTCAAAAAGTCAGTTTAAGGCTCAAAATCAAGCCTGGGCAATGTCCGCAAGGCCAGATGGACAGTCTGTTGCCTTTCTTACCAAATTTCCTGGGAAGACTGGGCAGCATGGAGCAACTTTCCCTGGGGCGACTCCAACTGTTCTCGTAGCATTTGACACAAACAGTACTTGGTGTTGGTGTAGTGGTTCTCATACCGCACTGCCTAGGAGGAGAACTAGCATAAGCCTATCTGTTGGTTGGCTTCAATGGCAGGGAAAGGGCTTCAAGGGGGTACAAGAGGAATGCTTACAGCCAAAGTAATGTGACCCCTTAAAAAGAGCCACCTCCACTTGGCCATCTAGTCCCCTAGCCAGCAGTATGAAGATTAAGGGTCACAACCAAGGACTACAATCCAAAGCACACCTGCCTGAGACTGCACCAAGACTCCTGCCAAGGACTACAATCCAGACAACCTGCCTGAGACATAGAAGTGGAAGGGATCCCTTCCTGCTTCAGCTGCCACAGGCCATCACGGAGAACCTAGTGCTAAGCATTTTCTGGGACAAAGGAGAACACATCAAATTCTGACATGGTAAGTCCAGTCCCAGGATAAGGGTATGATTTTTCTAGTTTTTAGAACTTGAGTGGATTCTAAAAACCTTTTCTTTCTACACCTTAACTAACCTTCCTCCAACTTCCCCATGTTCACACATCTTACCTATCTGTTCCTATATCTCAACAAGTAAGAGGTGCAGCAGTTACCCCTTCCCACAGTTTGTGAGTTGAGGCCCAGGGAGGCAAGATGACTGTCTAGGGCAGTGTTGGTGAACCTTTTAGAGCTTTCAATGATACAAACAATCCTTGTCATACGTTCACCATAACTGGTCTACACAGATACCTGCCTGGCTGGGATAGAGCAGAAGAGAAGCAACAGGTGAAGACTACTTGTATAGTTCTCCAGAATACTATCCCACCCCTTGTCCCTAACTGTTCTAGAATCTCTAGCTGAGTCTACATCTTCAGTGTCTGGGAAGGTGCCATGGCATGCTTAGGACAAAGGGGATAAGTGGGTAAGCCCTGGCTGGCAGCAGGGCCATGATTCAGCTTGTTTGTGTAAGGAGGCACCTCCTTAGATGAGAAGCAGTCCTGTAACCCTTGAGGCCACTCCCTTTCTCCATGACAACTCACCCTCTTGAGATCTGCCCAGGGAAGGTTGAGCAGCATTAAGAACGTCACCTTTTACTCAGTGAGCAGGTTCAGCACATACTTGCCAGTTAGCCAGAACTGGAGAGCCAACCTAGGCTGAGAGAAAGCTGACCCAGACTGATGGACAGCCAGAGGTCACCAGCCTGTTCAAGAGGATATGCAGAACCAAGGGAATAGAAACTGCAGCACTAAAGGAGAGGCTCTAGGACAGACTGCCTAGCCCTGGACCCAAAGTACAGGGTCTTCCACCATCCCCAGCTTAGGCGGCCTTGAGAATACTAATGTACTATGCAGTCATGGCTTGGGGAGGCCACAGGCAGTCCCAGGCATGGATAAGCCTAGAACTGAAGAGGATTGTGTAAGTCTTCTCTGAGTGAGGGCTGTACCCTCTTCTCATGCCCAACTCACTGAAGAATTTGAGGATCACTCACTATCTCTGACTATAGAAAGGTACAACTGATCAAAGAGTGCCAGAGTCTCAGGGGTGCGTCGAGAAACAAGACAGGTGAATGCAAAAATTCCAATGCAGAAGCCAGGCATGGTGGCACACACCTGTAATCCCAGCATTCAGGTGGCTGAGGCAGAAAGATCACTGCAAGTTTTAAGACAGCCTGGGGTACACAGTGAGTCCAAGACCAGCCTAAACTACACAGTGAAACTGTCTCAAAAAGACAAAAAACCAAAACCAAAAATTTTTCTGCAGAGACATGTCTCTGGCACTACTATCAAGCTCCCAGTGAGAAGAAACTGCTTTACAAAAAGTTATTTCCAGCAGGTGCTGTGGTTCACACCTATAAACTCACTACACGGGAGCCAAGGCAGGAAGATTTCTGCATGTTTGAAACCAGCCTGGACTACATATTCAAGGCCAGCCTGAACTACATAGTGAGACCCTGACTCAAATAAACAAATAACAAAACAAAAAAACACAAAAGAAATAACTATTCCCTATGAAGAGAATTAAACTTAGGCTATTTCTTAACTCACAGCAAAGCCGGGCGTGGTGGCGCGTGCCTTTAATCCCAGCACTCGGGAGGCTGAGGTAGGCGGAGTGTTCTGGGTTCGAGGCCGGCTTGGGCTACAACGCGAGTGCAAGGCCGGCCTGAGCTACATAATGCGACCCTGCCTCAAAAAACCACGGCCGGGAGTTTGGCTCAGTGCCTTAAGCGCCTGCCCTGGAACTCACAGCAAAACATTCTGCGAGTCAGCAATAGAAAAATATTTTTTGTGAGGAGGGGAAAAAGGGTGTTGAGACAGGGTCCCACTATGTAGTTCAGGCTGGCCTTGAACTCACTGTGTAGTCCAGGCTGTCTTAAAACTTGCAGCAATCCTCCTGGCTCAGTTTCCCAAGTTCTGGGATTACTGTGCACCACCACACTCAGCTAGCAATAGAGAAGTGAGCTATAGCTGTGGATGGAGCTATAGCACTTGCCTAGCATGCCTGAGGCCCTAGGTTCAGACCCCAGCACACAGCAAAGGAGACGGGAAGTTTTATATTTTGACAGATAAGGTAAATCAAGTGAGAAATCTTTATGGAGATAATCTGTCCCCAGCAATAACTACAATGGCTCCTCCTGGCTGTGGCCGCACCTGTGCTACCCCAGGAGCAGGCCTGTCTTCAGTGACACAAAGCCTCACTGTCCACGTGCAGGCATGTGTGTGCATTGGGTTGGGACAGAGAGTAAGAACAATGTGTGCTTGGGGCCTCAGCAGCACCCTGGATCCAGAAAGTCCTGGCTATCACCTCCACTTTCTTGAAGCTTTAGTAGTAGGTGATGGTCAAACAAACAAACAAACAAAAAAGAATTGATTTTATCACGAGTGATGGTATGAACAGCTGCTCTGAAGAATATGAGATATTATGGTAGCTATTGCTGATTTCGTATCATCTTGTTATGAAGTCCAGTAATGCTTTTATCCTTTGTTTTGATTGTTCTTAGTCTGTTCTGTATTACTTGATTTCAATATGTGTAAAAGTATGGACAGCTATTTTGAAGAGAACAAGAGACATCACAGTAGCCATTGTTGATTTCCCTATTGTCGAGTTTTGAAGTCCTGTAATGCTTTCATTCTTTTGTTTTTATCGGTTTTATACTATTGTGTTTTGTTTGAATTCATTGTGTGTGAAGATATGGACAACTATTTCGAAGAAAACAAGAGATGTTATGGTAGCCACTGTTGATTTCCTGTTCTCTTGTTTTGAAATCCTGTGTAGCTGGCATTGTTCTGTCCTGATCTGCTTTCTTCTGTTCTGTTTTGTTGTGCTTTATTCTCTTTAAAATAAAATTTAAAAAAAAAAGTAGGTGATGGCAGGGGCACATGAACCAGTGTTCTCTCTTCACATGGCAGCTGGGGAGACCCAATCCTCTAATATAAAAGCTCAAAAGAAAAGAGAGGGGGCTGGGCATGGTGGTACATGCCTATAATCCCACTACGCAGCAGGTTGAGGCAGGGGATTGCTACAAATTTGAGGCCAGCCTGGGCTACGCAGCAAGACCCTGTCTCAAAAAACAAAAACAAAAACAAACAAACAAAAAAATAAAGTAAGAAAAGGAGAGCAACAGCAGGGGCTGCTGGCAGTTGGAGGCCCCCCCAGAGTGCTTTCTGTAGGAGAACGGCAGATAGTGAGAAATGGTGATTTTGAAAAAGCTCAGAGACATACATATCTGATATACTTCTGCATGACCTCTTCCAGGGGACGCAGACCATCCTTGAGGAAGATAGATGGGTTCCACATGGCTGCTCGGGCCACCATCACAGAGGAGGCAGCTGTGGCTTGTCGAAAGTCCTCTATGTCCAAATGTTGCTGGATGTGATCATGAGATCCTCCACTGAAAACCAACAGGAGGGTTAGGAGTGTTCGCATCACAGAATCTTCTAATAGTATAGCTTTGGTCAAGTCCCTTCAGCTATCAGAGCCTCAAAAAAGTGGCGATTATAATGCATTTCTCATTATGAAGTTAGGAGCACTAAATGAGATAATATATGAAAACAGCCTGAGTCATGCCTGGAACTTAATAGGTATTCGAGAAATTTTACTTTTCTTCTCTCACATCTGAAGCACTGGTCAAAGATACTTCTGAAAATGTGGCCTAAAACTAGGGTATTGGGGCCATAGAAAACCCCCATGCTGAGAAGTCACCCATATGCTGTCTAAGGACTGGGTCAAATCTTTAAAGAAGGGGAAGGGAACACACTGTTAATGATAAAAGGACGGAAGGAGGCTCAGTTGGGTCATAATTCCTCTCCCTTTACCTTGCTGCTCTATGGGCCTTCTTGGAAACTGCTCTGTCCTCATCTATTTTATCAGGAACCAGGTGGCAGCCTCAGTTAAGAGATAGCCATATTGTGGGGAGGACCCTCAGGTAACAGCAGAGGCAATTGTATGCCAGCAAGTCTTCTCTGAATGAGATGGGGCATCAAAAGTAAATGAGGAGGAAGTGACACTCACTTGGCTATGACAGGAATGGAGAGGGTTTCAGCAATGGCTTTGATGATTTCACAACTGACAGGGTGCTGAGGCCGCTCCTCACGCTTCCTTGGAGATAAAGAAGAGATGGGGCTGAGGGCTGACTGCCAAAGGCCATGTCACTGCTCACAAAAGACTACCTTTGCAAACCTTACAGGCCTCCCTACTGAACCTCAGACAGCCATATGGACATCAGGGTCAAATTGCAGGGCATGGCCTCTCTGACCTCTGGGGAAGAGCACTGTTGGGAGGGACAGGGCGGCACAGGCTTGTGCTGAGAAGGTAAGTCCAGCTTTCAGAAACCTGAGGTGAGGCCTGCTCTAGGGGGCCAGTATGGTGGCCTAGCTCGCAAGGTCATGTAGCTTTTCCTTGGCATCCCCTTGTTTTGCCAGAAGTGACAGACATTGCCATTAGAATGCTGCCTCTACTGTACCAGTCCTCCCCTCCCCAAGGGACTGGGAACAGCTGTCACTGCTCAGACTGGCCACTCCCACACAGCTGCTTATGCTGAGGCCAAGTTGCACAGCTGATCCTGAAGAGAAGCACTTGACACAGGGTAGGCCCCACTCCCAGAGCAGCCAGGGCAGGCAATAGACAGCAAGCCACAGAGGAGGCGGGACACAACACGGGGTCCTTCCAAGGTCAACTGTAAGAAACTCTTGTGCATGACCGAGCAAGTCTTAGGGACACTGAGGTGAGGCCTCAGCTGACCTGTGCTCAGAGACAAGCAGGAAAGGGGGTTGACAGGTTTCATCTGAGTATGTTCCTTCTGCTACATTCCTCAACTCCTCAGAAGGCCCTGCCAACGCAGCTCTACCTCTACCCTCCTATATTCCCAGCAGCCAGTTTTAGCCTATTCTCAACAGCTTTGATGGGCAGAAAGTCCTTCCTTAAATGCCCCACCCAAATCTGATTTCCTGGTGCTTCGACCTTCTGACAAAAGTAACAGCTTCTTTCTTAAGAAAATACTGTATGCCAAGCAGTGCACTAAGGCTTTTATTCATAACTTCATATAAGCTTCACAACAATCCTATTATAGTATCTTAATTTTCAAGTGAGGAAAGTGGTACTCAGAGAGGTTGACTTTCCCAGAGTACATAGCTAACAGACTGCAGAGCTGGGATTTGAAAACAGAAAGTTTGAGTCCAAAGCCTGCTGCTTCAGGAAGAATACATGCATAAAAAACAGCTCTACCTTCCCCTCCTGGCTTGAGAAGACTACTTTTCTGTTTTTCATGTGGAAATTCTGGGTGTCCTCTGAAAATGCTGTGACAGACACGATCAGCAACCTGGGCTGCTCCTATAAGATCTCTCAGCCCAAATGAGACATTGGTCAGAGAAGCAAAGTCATCAACTGAAGTATACTGACCAGGATTCTGTACCAAAGGACATCTGGGCACAGGAAGTAGATTTGACTGGGATGCCAAGGGCAGCCTTCAGAAATACCTGCACTGTCTACAGACAGCACATCAGCTATGCACACAAGGACTGTTTAAAGAAGTCATCAGAACCAATTGTAGTCCAACATGGGAAGGCAAAAGAGGCAGTGCCTTTAAAAGGATAACCTGGGGTCATTCAAGGAAGAAGCCATTGCTCAATAAAATGGAAAGAAAATGAAATTCAGAGCTAGAGTTCTAATTCTACCACTTCCTGGCTTCCTGATATGATTTTGAGCAAATCACTCCATCTCTACCACGTCCACATCCTGTGCGTAGGGTGTTTCTTTTTCCTCTTGTGTCTCTAAAGTTTAGAGCCAGCCAGGGATAGTGACACATGCTTGTATTTCTAGCACTCAGGAGGCTGAAGCAAGAGAATTGCTGTAAGTTTGAGGCCAGCCTGGGCTACAAAATGAGTTCAAGGCCAACCTGAACTACACAGTAAGACCCTGTCTCAAAACAAAATACCAAAAAATTAAAAAAGTTCAGAGCAGCCCTAGCACAGTAGTTGCTCCATGAATGACACAGAAAATACAGGCCCATTCAGTAGCCCTCCAACTCATAGAATGTCAAAGAGCTAGCTAGGTACAAGTAGGCTAAATACATGGGAGAGAAGTTGGTTGTCATCTGGGGTCTGTTGAGGATCAATAGCTGAGGAATCTCTTTCATCAGTCACTAGAAAAGTGACCACTCACCTCCCATGAACTGCAATGGCAGCAATGCCAGTCCTCTCGATCCGCTTTACAAGGCTCAGAGTATCTTCTAGCTGAGGAAGAAGATTTACAGTGTGGTTACTGAGGTCCCAGGGGAGCAACTGCCAGCTCCTTAATGTGGTCTCAGCTTCAGCCCCCGAACAAACCTAATTCAGTGCCTTATGAATTATTCACATCCCCAAGTGCAACATCACCAGAGAGGTTGAACCTTCAAATGTAACACCCCATCCTTACTGATGGAAGGAGGCGAATCTTGCAGGTCACAGGTCTGCGAGTCCCTCTGACAAGTGTGCTGAGGATCTGCAAAGAGAAACACACAGGAGCACCTACTTGTTCTGGAACAAACCACCACACTGCTTGTACTAATTAACTCTGCTACAGATCTGTACATTCCAGTGGCATGGACAATTTGTGCATGCAAGAGTACACACAGGTATCTGGTACGTGCAGATGTGTATACACTCCATGAGTCAGGGAGTCTGCCTCTGTTCTATACTGAAGACCCAGCACCAGTGGTTCCCTACCTGGCACCCAGTGAGATAAAGGTAGATGGATAGGTCTCACACACACGCACGAACACACTGAAAGAATGAGTGAATGGATCTGTATATATTCCTGTGTGGAAACAGTGACCCTGTGCCACAGCAAACATCAGTTACCTGGAAAGCTTAAGAAACAGACTCTTAGATCCTACCCCATTATTTCCTAAATGAGTCTGTAGGGGCCAGGGGTTAGAAATATGTATTTCCAAAAAGCTCTGTCCAACATACTCCATCCTCAGTGACACTCTGAGGCTTATCCCTGATTAAGAACACATAACTGACAGCTTCTTTCCTAGGTGAAGGAAAGGGAATGTTCCCTGAGTGCTGTCCTAGGGCCTGGAGAGTGAGGAAGCAGGAAGGTTTTTCAGGGCCTGTATTCATGCACCCCACTCTAGAGGGAAGTCAGATATACAGGAGTGATACTGGTAAAGAAAAAGACAACATATTTGGCAAGGTGTGCTGGCACATGACTATAATGCACTCTTTGCGATGTGAGAGACTAACACAGAACTACAAGTTTGAGGTCAAGTTGGGCATCAGTGAGACCCTATCTCAAAAATAAAAAAGGGCTGGGGATGTAGTTCCATGGTACAGCACTTGCCTAACGTGCACAAAGCCCTGAATTCAATCCTCAGTACTGCCAAAAGAAAATTTTCTTCCAACAAATTAAAAAGTGCTTATTTCATAGGAAGTGAAAAAGATTTCAAAGAAAGATCAAGAAGTCATACAGGAAAGCGTTAGGGAGGTAGTAAGATCAGACCACAGAAGAATCAGAGATCAAGAGAGATGTAAGTAAGGTGGATTGGCACATGCCTGTTATCCCAGTTATTTGAGACAAGAGGATCAAAAGTTTGGGGCCAGTCTGGGCAACTTACTGAGATCCTGTCTCATAATAAAAAAAATAAAATAAAAAGGGCTGGGGATGTAGCTCAGAGGTAGAGCATGCCTGAGTTCAATGTCCAGTACTGTGAAAGAGAGGGGTGGGGTAGTTGAGACTGCATGCCTATGCCATTACTATCACCTTGTCACATCAAAAACTCAAGAGCCCTCTTCTAAGAACTGGAATGCTGTCCAGCAGAGCAAAGGGGATACCCAGGCAACTACTGCCAATTCTGAGTCTAGACAGGCAGGAGCAGCACAGAACCAGCTGCCAGGACCAATAAGAGGAGACCTTTCTCTCAGGTACAGGTGGCCATTTCATGAGCAAGACAGAGCTTTCTCCACCAGGCACAGCTAGTCTCCAGGTGCTACCTCAGAAAGCAGACTCAGCCTGAGGTTCAATGGTCATCTGAACAGGCCTTAAAAGGGCACTTAACGTTTAAGGGAGAACTTCCAGGTCCTCCATGACACACCATAAAAATTCTCTCAGCTGGGTATGATGGCGCATGTCTATAATCTCAGCACTATGGGAGGCTGAGGCAGGAGAATCACCAGTTTGAGTAAGTACAACCCAGGGAACTCAGCGACTTAGTGAGACACTATCTCAATCTAAAAATAAAATTGAAAGGGCTAGGGTGTAGCTTAGCATGCAGACCCTCGGCTCAGTCCCTAGAACTTCAAAAAAATAAATAAATCTCATTCTGTATACTCTTCAGGCTCATAGCAACATATCTCAAAATTTTCCTTGCAAGTGCTCACTTGGAATCTACTGATATTTGGTGATTTAAGATATGCCAGTTGACATTCTATCTGGTGGAATTTCCCTTTGGTGTGTTCTAGCCAGGCGTCTTTAACTACTTTCTTCAATACTTCTGTTCACTTCATGTCATCTTAAGGACCAGGAAGGAAATTGGGTAGCCAATTGCCCTAGCCAGTTGTGAGGCCACACTGAGGAGATGGGGTTCTAGCATGAAGCTCTTCTTAATACCCAACTCTCCAGATCTAAACTGCAGCACATGTTCCTGTGAAAGCCTCTGGGGAAAGGACCAGAAATAAGTGCATACCTGAGCAAGAGAACAGCACATCTGCCCCAAGCAGGCTTGCCTCCCCAGATCCACTGTCAACCCGGGAAAAGCAGAAGCCTAACTCCCCTGGTTGTTGTAGAGAGGGCAGACTGGAGGATGGGGAGGTAAAACTTGGGAATCAGTGAGACCTGAGTTCAATTTCTGTCCTTGCCAACTGGTAGCTATGGCCCTGGAACTGTGCACAAAGAGGATCCAATAGACAGCCAGAGGGTACACAAAAGCTTAGGTGGGAGTGAAAGATGAGGTTACTGAGCTGGAATCTAAAACCGAAGTTTTTAACTCAGGGTAGGTACACTAGCATTATCTGGTGAAAGCTTTTTTAAAAGATCAATACTCTCGGTGGTGGCGCATGCCTTTAATCCCAGCACTCGGGAGACTGAAGTAAGAGGAGCGTTGTGAGTTTGAGGCCAGCTTGGGCTACAACGTGAGCAAGGCTGGCCTGAACTACATAGTGCGACCCTGCCTCAAAAAAAATAGGGCTGGGAGTTTGGCTCTGTGGCTTAAGCGCCTGCCTGGCAGGCGCAGGTTTTGAGTTTGATCCCTGATACCAACAAAAAAAAAATCGATAGTCTTAGTCAGGCATGGTGGTGCCTGCCTGCAAGCCCAGCACTTGGAAGGCTGAGGCAGGAGGATCACTGGGCGTTCAAGGCTAACCTGTAGTGAGTTCAAGGCCATCTTGAACTACATGGCAAGACTCTGTCTCAAGAGGAAAAAAAGAAAAGACTGATACTCTCCCATCTACTATTTTGTACTCCAAGGGTATAGAAAATTCTCAAGTGTCCCCCTTCTTTTTTTTTTAAAAGCTAGAATAAAATATATATATCAGGAATGGTTTATGAACTGATCTCAAACTCATGGGTTTAAGCAAGCCTCTCTCCTGTTTTAGCCTCCTAAGCATGTGACACCGTGTCTGGCTGTTATCTGTTTGATCAAGACTAATAAATGAAAGCACAGAGATAAAAATAATATGTCATAAAATTTTCCATCTTGAACTTTTCTTGTCTTAAATATGTATTTATGAACTATCCAAAGGCAATTACAGTATTTCAGCACTCCTCAGACCCCTGGGAATTTTAAATGATCCAAGCAACTTGTGAAGATCAAATTTTCAAAATTTTCACCAAAGACATCCTTAAGTCACCTTTGCACCTACATGACTCCATCTTAAAACTTTTTTTTCTTGCTGGATACGGTGGCTGACGCCTGTTAACTTACCACTCCGGGAGGCTATGACAGGAGGATTGCAAATTTGAGTTTGGTCTGAGCAACTTAGTGACTTAGAAAGAACTTATTTCAAAATAAAAAAGAGACTGGGGATGTAGCTTACTGTGAAGTATCTTGGTTCAATCCACAGTACTGCAAGGAAAAAAAATTGGGATGGTGCTACCGATCAAATCCAGGGCTTCTGTGTGCTAGGCATGCAACCCATCATTGAACTACATCCCCAGCCCTTTTTAGTTTTTTATTTCGAGACAGGGTCATGCCAAGTTGCCCAGACTGATCTTCCTGCCCCAGCCTCCTGAGTGGCTGGGATTACTGCTATCTGCCACTTTGCACCACTTAGACATTCTTAAGTGTATAATTCAATAGCATTACATTCACAATGTTGTGCAACCATCATCACTATATATTTCCAAAGTTTTTCATGATCCCACACAAGTATCTTTAGTTTCAGAAAATTTCTGCAGGTGATCCTGAGATACTCATATGATAGAACCACAAAAAAAATCTAAAACACCATGTCTAGAGAACCGACAAAGCTCCTGCCCAGTTATTCAGTTTGTCAGCACAGTCCGGGCCTAAACTAAATCCAGTCCCCTCTGCCTGAGTCATACCTGGCTTTGCTGTGAAAGCCTGCAACCCTGCAACCTCTGCTCCAGGAAGTGAACCCCATTTACTAGTCCCAGCTGGCCTGTGTGACCTCCCCACCAGATAAGTAGCAGAACAAACTAAACTTCTGAGGTAGAGTGCATCTCTGCTACCTCATGGGTGAACACGCATAATTCAAAGAAGAGCGATGGAGATGACAGAGCCAAAGACATTAGGCTGGAAGATACTGAAAATGCCTATGTGCTCACGTTGTGAACCACAACTACCCTGCTGGGCGGCCCTCTCTTACACATGGTGATCATTCTGACTTCCACTCCACACTGCACAGGAGTCTGACTGGAAGTCTAGGTACCTTCTAAACTGTGGCTAGACACTTAATCCCAGGACCTTTAAGATGTCATTGAGGAGGGGAACTGATGCGGGGTTAGGAATCATAAGACTATGGCTCTGAAGTTGGCTCTGCCTGCCAGTTATTTGCAACTTGATCTTCTGCAAATTATTTTTATCTCTATGCGCTTTTGTTTATTAGTCTTGATCAAAAGGATAACAGGCAGACACAGTGGTACATACTTGGGAGGCTAAACAGGAGGGAGGCTCCTTTAAACTCATGGGTTTGAGATCAGTTTGGACAACATGATGAGACACTATTTAAAAAGAAAAAAAGAGAAAGTTAACAAATTTCTTCTCTACTTCAGAGCGTATTTTGTAAACAAAATGAAACAGTGCAATATACTTAGAAAAGGAAACTCCCCTACCCTACAAATGGTAAGAATGTATTATAGGTAGATTAGAAGGACTTTTAACTGTAGCTACATACGGGGGGGGGGGGGGGGGGGGGGGGGGGGATGAGCAGGCATCCAGCCAACACACACGGTGGCTCTATGTTCCAGAGACAGCCAGACTGAAAGAGTATTCAGAGTTGAACTGCAACAGCCAGAGCAAGCCATGGAAGCTCTTACTGTGTTTGAGTCCCAAGTTACTCTAGCCCATGGGTAGCACTTTGAAGCTCAAAGTCCAGACAGAGAAGTGAAGATGAAGAATGGAAAGGCAAATGAAAGAGCAAAGATGGGCAGCCAACTGAGAGCTAGTGGACTATAAAAGGAAGGTAAAAAGTGTATATGGTGTGGCAGAAATGTCATCCTCATATTCCCTGGCAGCCTATAGAATGGCCTTATTAAGCCTATCTACAAAATCAGCAAGGGAGAGGGAACAAATGAAGATTAAGTTCAGCTTGCATCATATGATCCTGCCCTGGCTTGTTCTCAAAGGGCTTTGGTAGATTCTATGAGTACACAGGCAATTCCCCTGTTGCTCATATCCAGCTCCTTGGGAGAGGACTACCTACCTCTGCATACATAGACATCAGGCCTGTCCTCATACAAGATGGACTGGCCTGAACTCTCATGATCTCCCAGAAGGGAGAGTCAGTATAGAGGAGGCTACAGCCAAGTCCTCAGGCCCTCTTAGTCAGCGGTGAGTCTCTAGCTCCAGGCTTTTATAGAACTCAAACCTGTTGCAGGCTGGCCCAGGTCTAATTACATGTCAAAATCACAGAGAAGCTTTACATACTTTTTGCAGGCCCCAAGTGGGGAGGCTAGATGGACTCTGGTGAATCTGGAATAGAGGGAAGAAGGTATCCCAGGCAACTCTAGTTCACTGCCATGCTTGAGGACTCTGTTTCTGCCCATGCAGGACTTACCTTCTCAATCTTGTCAGGGTCTGACAGCAAAGCTGCTCCCATTCCTCCCTAAGGAGAAGCACACAGAAGGTTTTCTTACAGCTGGGGAAGGAGGGCCCCTCCCTGTGGTGTGACAACACGGTATGGGCAAACTGGTAGTCAAAGTTCTCTGGCAACTGTCATTTCTCTTAACCAAGTAGGAATGCAGCAGCATCCATGCCCACATAATCAGAGATTGGAGTTAAACAAATTCTAAAGGTCATCATTCTGATCCCTCTGGCAAAACCCATGGGTCTCTGTAGAAGCGGGTTTTATAAAAATTTTTTTTTTCATGACTTCCCATGCCATACTCAGTGTCTTAATAAACTAAACCCTACCACCTTTGATGCCATTAAAGACACATCCCCCTACAATGAGATTAAATACACCTTTCACTCTCATATCCAACACTTGGCACCAATACCACCAGCAAAGTGTCTCAGAGGCACAAACCCTGTATAGGGCTTTCTCTGCCAGCAACAATGTCCTAGTCCTGTATACCCAGCTTCATGCCAAACTCTAACAAAAGCCTCTACAAATAGAAAACACCAGTTCATGAAGCCACTTCAATCTCAACAATAACAACAGTGGATGTCTCTTGATAATGGGGTTACTCACCAACAATTTTCTTGCTTTTAAAACTAATTTTCTACATTTCTCAAGTACAAGACATGGTATACATTGCTTTAATAATGGGAGGGTGTTGTCTTTAAAAATATGAATATATTAGCCAGGCTCTGTGGTAAATGTCTACAATCTCAGCTACTCAAGAGGTTGACACAGGAGGATTACAAATTCAAGGCCAGCCTGGGCAACTCAGCAAGACCTTCCCATGACTTGTCTCAAAATAAAAAAGGTTTGAGGATGTAGCTCCATGGTAGAGTGCTTGTCTAGCATGTGTAAGGAACTGGGTTTGATCTACAACACTGAACAAAGCAAAACAATGAAGTGAAGAGAAACAAACAGAAGTTCAGAGGTCAGGCATAGTAGCACATACCTGTAATCCCAGCACTAGGTGGGCTGAGGCAGGAGGATTGTTGAGTTCAAAGTCAGCCTGGGTTACATAGTGAGTTCAAGTGAGACTATATAGTGAGACTCTGTCTTTTTTTTTTTTTTTTGGTGGCACCGGGGATTGAACTCACAACCTCGTGCCTGCCTGATAGGCGTGTAAGCCACTGAGCCAAACTCCTGGCCCTGGTTTTTTTGAGGCAGGGTTGCACTGTGTAGCTCAGGCCGGCCTTGCGCTCACATTGTAGCCCAAGCTGGCACTGAACTCACAGCGCTCCTCCTACCTCAGCCTCCCGAGTGCTGGGATTAAAGGCGTGCGCCACCACGC
>RJWM01018852.1:0-40209 GCA_004363535.1 Dasyprocta punctata
AAGTTAATCATCACCTAAGGGTCCTAAATACTACCAAAAAAGCAACCCATCACAGGCAAGTTACAAGCATCACCTCAGGAATTAAACTAAAAAAAAGAGAGAAAAGAAAATGAGAAGATACGCAAAATGCAACTCCAGACATCCAGTTCACCAAAGGCAAACCCAGGAGGCAATGAGGTGGGACAATATGAAAGCCCCCACCAGGTTTCTCTGAAGTGATAACAACAAAGCAATTGAATGAGGCTCTGGAAAAACTGAAATCTGAAATAATCTCTCAGATAACTGCAGAGATTACCAAAATACACACCATGCTTAGTGACGTTACAGCAGACACAGACAAAAACATAGACAAGCTTAAGAAAATTATGGAAGATCAGCATAGGAAAGAAATGGAATCCAGAAAGCAGATTGAAGCAGAAATCCAGAAGGATAAAAACTCCATTGAAAGTATTCAAAGCAGATTAGGCCAATGTGAGGACAGGATGTCAAATATTGAAGACAGGCTTGCAGTTAGCAATCAGGAAAAGAAAGATTTCTCAAAACTAGTAAGAGACCATGAGAAATCAATCCAGCAGCTGCTAGATGAGACAAAGAAGAATAATTTAAGATTACTTGGAGTCAATGAACAAGCAGGAGACACCACAAATAACATTAAAAACATGTTCACAGACATCAGGACAGAAAACTTTCCTGGTAGAGAAAAAGAATTTTACATAGATAAATGAGGCATATAGAACTCCAATTAGCAATGATCAAAAAAAATCTACAACCGGGCATATCATAGTCAAGATTCAAATTCAACACAAGGATAGACTCCTCAAAGATATCAGAGAAAAGAAACAAACCTCCTATTAAGGAAAGCCCATCAGAATTACAGCTGACATCTCAGCACAAACTTTCAAGTCAAGGAAAGCTTGGAGTGAAGTACTCCAAGTTCCAAAGGAAAACAACTTTCAACCCAGACTGATGTACCCTGCAAAACTACTTTCAAAATTGATGGAGAAATAAGATACTTCCATGACAAAGAACAACTGACCACCAAACCAGCACTCCAAAATGTTCTGAAGGACGTTCTAGAAAGAGATAATAAGGACTACAGTTCCATGAACCCCAAGAGAAGGAATCCACCAGGGAAGGCAAACAATTAGAGAGAGGCAGAAAAAAGGTGGGGAGCCAACAATAGGAAAATAACGTGATAAGGGTAAGTCAATACATTCCAGTTATAACCATCAATGTTAATGGTCTTAATTCACCAGTCAAGAGACACAGACTGGCAGAATGGATCAAGAAGCAAAATCCAACAATATGCTGCATACAAGAAACACATTTAATTCAAAAACAAATTCACAGACTCAAAGTCAAAGGATGGAAAACAATACTCCATGTAACAAGAACTCAGAAAAAAGCAGGGGTAGCTATTCTATTTGCAGACAAAGTAAATTTCAAGCCAAGACTGATTAAAAGAGATAAAGAAGGTCACTACATCCTCATAAAGGAAACAATCCAGGAGGAAGAGATAACAATCACAAAGATATATGCAATAAATACTAGTGCACCCAACCATATAAAACAATTACTAATGGACATGAAAAATCAAATGAGCCCTAATACAATTGTATTGGGAGACCTCAATACCTCACTGTCACAAAAAGGCAGATCAACTAGACAAAAAAATCAATAATGAAATATAATAACTGAGTCACACTTTTGAACAAATGGGTTTAGTAGATGTCTATCAAGTATTCCACCCCACATCAGAATCCACATTCTTCTCAGCTGCACACAGGACATTCTCCAAAACAGACCATATAATGACTCATAGAACATGCTTAAGTAAATGCAAAGGAATAGAAATTAATCCATGCATACTACCAGACCACAGTGAAATGAAACTGGAAATCCATGCCAAAGGAAACCACAAGAACTTCATAAACACATGAAAATTAAATAGCACCCTACTGAACAACCAATGGGTCACAGATGAAATTAAAGAAGAAATTAAACAGTTTCTACAGTTGAATGATAACTACAATACAACAAACCAGAACTTGTGGGGCAAAATGAAAGCAGTTTTAAGATGGAAATTTATAGCAGGAAATACCCATATCAGGAAAATAGAGCAAGTACATATAAACAACTTGATGTTGAACCTCAAACTTCTAGAAAAAGAAGGACAGGTTAAGCCAAAAGCTCATACAAGGGAGGAAACTATAAAGATCAGAGGAGAAATTAACACACTGGAGACAAAACAATACAGAGAATCAAGGAATCAAAGAGTTGGTTCTTTGAAAGTTTAAATAAAATCGACAAACTCTTAGTCAACCTTACCAAAAAAAGGAAAGAAAAGACTCAAATCCACACAATTAAGAATGAAAAGGGTGAAATCACAACAGACCCTGCAGAAATTCAGAAAATCATCTATACCTACTTTGAAAACTTGTAACAAGATGGAAAATACAAAAGAAATGGACAGATTCCTAGATAAATATGAATTACCAAAGCTGAATCAAGACAGAAAAATCCTAAATAACCCAATATCAATAAATGAAATCAAAGATGTGATTAAAAACCTATCAACAAAGAAAAACCCAGGCCCTGATGAATTCACTGCTGAATTCTACAAGAAATTTAGTGAAGGCCTAACACTCACTACTTCTCAAACTCTTTAATGAAATTGAAAGGAAAGCAATACTTCCAAATTCATTCCTGGAAGCAAGCATTACTGATTCCAAAACCAGAGAAGGACCCAACTATGAAGGAGAATTACAGGCCAATCTCCCTAATGAACATCGATGCAAAAATCCTCAATAAGATTCTGGCAAACAGACTGCAGCAAATCATCAAAAAGATTGTTCACCATGATCAAGTGGGATTCATCCCAGGGATGCAGGGATGGTTCAACATATGTAAATCAATAAACGTAATACACCATATTAACAGAGCCAAGGACAAAAATCACATGATATCTCAATAGATGCAGAAAAAGTTTTTGACAAAGTTCAGCACCCATTCATGATAAAAACTCTACAGAAAATTGGAATAGATGGTCTTTATCTCAATCTGATAAAAGCCATCTATGACAAACCAACAACCAACATCATACTAAATGGACAAAAACTCAAAGCTTTTTCTCTAAAATCAAGAACAAGACAAGGATGCCCACTGTCTTCACTCTTATTCAACATAGCCCTGGAAACTTCAGCTGGAGCAATTAGAGAAGAAAAAGAAATAAAAGGAATAAAGATAGGCAAAGAAGAAGTTAAACTATCATTATGTGCAGATGATATGATACTCTAAGACCCCAAAAACTCCACCAAAAGTGTACTAGATTTAATAAGCAAACTCATTAACGTAGCTGATTACAAAGTCAACACTCAAAAATCAATACCCTTCCTGTACACTAATAACAAACTCACTGAGACAGAAATCAGGGAAACAATATACCTTTTACAATAGCATCCAAGAAAATGAAATACTTAGGAATCAATCTAACAAAGGAAGTAAAAGACCTCTACATTGAAAACTACAGTACTCTGATAAAAGAGATTGACAAGGATATTAGAAAATGGATAGATATCCTGTGCTCTTGGGTAGGAAGAACCAATATAGTGAAAACGGCCATACTTTCAAAACTGTTACATAGATTCAATGCAAGCCCAATAAAAATTTCAATAGTATATCTCACAGAATTAGAGAAAACAATGCTAAAATTCATCTGAATAGCAAAGGCAATCCTGGGCAACGAAGACAACACAGGGGGCATAACAATGCCTGACTTGAAATTATACTACAAAGCTACTGTGATAAAAGCAGTGTGGTACTGGCATAAAAGCCGACCCAAAGATCAATGGAACAGATTAGAAGATGCAGAAACAACTCCTAGATGCACTAAGTCACCTTATCTTTGGCAAAGGTGCTGTCTTAGTTACTTTTCACTGGTTGCTAAGACAAACACCTGACATCCAAAATGAAGGAAGGAAAGGTTTATTTATCTTACAGTTTTTGGAGGTCTCAGTCCACAATCAGCTGGTTCCAAGGCAGAGTGGCACGGCACTGGGGCAACACTTCAAGGCAGCAGCCGAGCAAAAGCAGTCAGAGTAAAAGGCGGGCAAGAGCAAGTCTCTTTTCCTCCCTTATATTGTACACAGGACCCACCCCCCTCCCAGGGTGGGTGTAGCATTCACAAATCTCCTTGCCCTCCTTTGTACAGGATGAGAATGCTTACAAAGTAAGAACCCTGGCTCCCTGCTGAGTCTCTCAGGTAAACTTCTGACCTTCTCAAACTGACACAATGAACAGGTAACTGCTTGTGCTCTACACCCCACATGTAGGGCTGCTGAGTTACTTAATTAAGCTTCTAGACTTCTCAAGTTGACACAATGTATAAACCATAACAGGTGCCAAACACATTCACTGGAAGATGGCCTCTTTAATAAACGGTGCTGGAAAAACTGGCTCTACACACGCCCAATATTAAAACTGGACCCATATCTTCCACCATGTACCAAGCTAAAATCAGAATGGACCAAAGATCTTAATATGAAAACAGAAACATTAAATCTGCTGGAAGATAGGGTAGGTAAAAAACCTCTTGAAGAGATTGATGTAGGCAAAGACTTTATGAACAAAACATCGATTGCACAGGAACTATCACAAAGAATCAACAAATGGGATCTCACCCTATTAAAAAGCTTTTGCACAGCAAGAGAAACCACCAACAGAGTGAAGAGATGACCCACAATGTGGGAGAAAATGTTTGCCAGCTGTACCTCAGACAAAGGATTACAATTGAGAACATATAAAGAACACAAAAAAATCAATACTCCCAGATTTAAAGACCCAATCCAAAAATGGGCATCTGAGATGAATACACACTTCTCAGATGAAGAAATACGAACAGCAAATAAATACGTGAAAAAATGTTTAACATCACTGGTCATTTGAAAGATATAAACTAAAACAACACTGAGATTGCGCCTCACCCCAAAAGGAATGTCTATTATCAAGAAATAAGCAACAACAAATGCTGGAGGGGCTGTGGAGGAAAAATGAAACACACTGTTGATGGGAATGCAGACTGGTGCAACCACTGTGGAAATCAGTGTGGAGAATCCTCAAAAAACTAGAACTAGAGGTCTCATTCATACCAGCTATTCCCCTTCTGGGTATCTTCTCAAAAGAATTAAAAACATCATACCATAGCGACATATGTGCACCCATGTTTATAGCAGGACAATCTGTAATAGCCAGATATTTTGGAAACAACCTAAATGCCCATCATTTGAGGCATGGATAAAAAAGATGTGGTATTTTTATACCCATAAACAAGGATAAACTAGAGACTTCTATAGGTAAATGGATGCAACTTGAGACCATACTCATTATTGAAATAAATAAGACACACACGTGTAAACATTGTATTGTCTCATTAGTGAGAAGCTGAAAGAAACAACATATGTATATGTGTATGTATACGTATATAAAAATAGTTTAAATAGTTATACTACTGATTCCTCTGAGTTCACTGAAAAGAAAGATTTGTGCTGATATTGTTTGGACGATTGAATGCAGATGTCTTGTGCTCTGGGTGAATGATTTGAGGATGACAATGTGCAATGTATGTACCATTGTTGCCCCTTGATAGATGTGTTTTGAATTTTTGTTTTAGTTTTTTTATTCTTTCTTTTTTTTTTCTCCTTGAAATAAAATGGATTTGAATTAAAAAAAAAAAAAGGAGTGTGTGACTATTAAATCAGTCTGCTGATTGGTTTGGCACCACTCTCATCCCAGTAGCTTAGAATGTAAAAGCGGGTAGAAAGAAGATGCTAATTCCCCTGCTTGTCGTGGACTATTTCTTCTCTTTGCAGAGGAATACAAAGGATTTAAAAGAAGAGATCTACTGTTCAGCATTTATTTAGGATTCTCAAGGGCTTTCATACCAAAAGTAGTCCTTAGTTACTTTCTTTAGGGTAAAGGCTTTCATTTTCTTTGAATCATATATACTTACAAAACAAAAGCGAGGAGATGATGGTGCTACAACAGCAACCCCACAAGTGAGACTACAGAAAGCTCTGATGACTCTTAATTTTTTTAATCTTAACAATCAAGGTCACACCCCTGCAGAATGACATTGGGCTTCTAAGCTTGCACACACAAAGGATCCACTGGTTCTATGGAAAGACATTAACTCAGGGTTTTGGGTGGGGGGCATGTTTACTATTTAACATGGGGTCGAGGGTTTGCTTGTGTATTGTTACAAAAAGGACCGATCTGGTTACCAGTCCAGCTGGTGAAGCCTTACTATGGCCTTCAGGGAAGGGAACCTGATTCCTCAGATTCAGAGCCTCTACTTGGAAGAGAAAAAACACCCTCCTGGTGTCCTGAATAACTCAGGGTCCTGAGATGACCTGGGGAGCCTGGAATGAATGACCCAATGAGTAGACAAAGCCCTTCAATATACAGCACAACCCCCCCTCCTGCCCCTCAAATCCTCTTCCTGCCCACACTGCCATGATCAGCCAGTGCAGTAATGCTGGAATGCCTTCCAATGGGGCAAACAGCTCCCTACTGGGCTTTCATATAAGGCCCCCTCTTTATGGGAACCAGTGACTTGGTTTGACCCTGTATCCCCATCTGACTGCATGTCACACAACGGGACCAAGGTAACCTAATGGCTCATGCAAGCCCCGATCTGTATAGGTGCTGACCCCTGTGTTTAACTCTCAGAGCACAGATGTGGCTCCACTGTGCTCAGGTCCTAATGCCCTTGAACTCTTGTCTTTGGGAAGTTATAAACATGGTAACACTACTACAAACGTGTCCACCCCATCCTTCCCCTTTGTCATGTCATCAGAGACAGGTACCCTGAGTATCAGGAAGTGATATCAGGGAATTCTACAGAGGTCCCCACAGTCATGAGACCAAACTGAGAAACTTAACCATTGTTGGCTGGGGACCAAGAGGCTATCTTCATGATAAACACAGCCATACGCTTTCTGTGTACACTTCCAAGTTTTCACATCCCACTGTCTACAGTAATGGTTCCATAATCTGGGATGCCTCCAGCCTTCTTGGATACTGGCCCACCACAGACCACCAGTGAGTCACACTGACAGGGATACCGGCCCACCACAGTCTCCTCTGCTTTAACCCTTACCAAAAAGGGACCTGTTAACCAATCAAATTCTTTTTCCTGTGTTCTATTTCCTCATTCCCACCTTATAAAACCCACTGTACTCTGCTACAAAGTGGGAGTTCTAATTCTGTTCTGTGTAATGGAGGTTGCCCTCATTCATAAATCGTCAATAAAAGACCAACGACTAAATTTGTTTTGTGTTTTAAAAGTAATTATTTGAAAAAGATGTCAAAAACCTCTGCCCCACCTCTGTTGCCAGTGGTGCTCACATAGAACCCAGAGTCTTGCACTAGACAAGTGCTCCACCCTGACTACATTCCCAGATGTCACTAAGTCCATTGTTTTTTCCCTAGCACAACTTTAGCTGGTTCAGAACTCCTGGAAATAGATGAACACTTTTCAGAGTACTGGAGCTAGAACAGATAACCATGCCCTAGCACCCAAATGCGTTTTAGACCGTGAACAGCAGGACAGGGTCTCACTTCCTCCTCAAAAACTCTGGAGATGCTTCTTCCTCCTACTGAGACCCAAAGGCAAGGCTTTTGTATCTTGATGTTCAGAACAGAAGGAAACCCTGTAGTCTGTACTTACTAGTAGAACCATAGAATTGTAGTGGGGATGTGCTACCCCTCCACAGGTTAGACTACACGGGCACAGCATAGCACATTCAGTGTGCAAGGAAAGGGAGGCCTCACACTACAATTTGGATCTTAAGTCTCTCAAAACCCCATGTGTAAAACGTTTGTACCCCAGAGGTATACTTTTAGGAGGTGGTGGAGACTTTCAACAAATAGTTCTGCTTCCCATCCTCTTCTCCACTGAGTGTAGAATGAAGGTGAAGCAATGTGTTATGCAATCAGAGAAGAGGGAAATGGAGAAGCATTATAACCTGGGCATAGTCAACTGTTCTAAACTAAAATCTACAGCTGCATTCATTAACACTGGCTTAATTTTTCATGCAACTCACTGACAGGACATCAGTGTGATGGTTCTTAAAGAGTGTCTTTCAAATGACAAAGATTAAACACCGGAGCAAGTGCCAGGTGTGGTGGCACACACCTATAATTCGAGAACTTGGGAGGCTGAGGCAGGAGGACTGCAGTGAGTTTGAGGCCAACCTGGGTTACACAGTGAGTTCAAGGCCAGCCTGAACTGCACAGCAAGGTCCTGTCTCAAAAAACAAAACAAAACAATCAAAGCAAGTTATATAACAAAGACTGAATGTATGGTATGGCTCCATTTTTTGTTTTAAAAAAGAAAACAAAAAGCTCTGCTCTTTGTATCCAGCTGGGTGTATCTGTTTAAATTAGGAGAGGACATGCTCTAAATTTTTAATAGTTACATCAGGAGAATGGAACTGAAGAAGACCATAAAGAAAATTATCCCAATTATTTATTCCAATAAAGTCACCTCCTTTTCTATCTCATCTGGGTCTGATTTATCAGTTTTCTTATCACTTTACCACTAGGGCCACATACATTCTTTCCCTCAATCATTCATACTTCTATTGACAGTCACTGGAGTAAATCCCTGGGAAACAAAGATAAATACCAGTTCCTGTCTTATAATTCAGTGAGAAAAGTAGGCACACTGATATTTAATTATAAATAGTGTGGCATAGGATTTATGAAATCTTAAAGAATCCATAAGAGGTCAGACAATAGGGTAGTCTGAAGGACATCAGAGGCAGAGAAAACATTCTGGCCCAAACTAGCACTCTTAAAACCTTGCCAAAGGAAAGAAACAGTATAGACAAGTGTTTATATGGCACAAAAGGCATGAGGCTGGAAATGTGGGCGGGATCAGACAGCACCAAAAGGCTTTGCTTGCTGTTAAAACAATTCAAATATCCTGAGGAGAGTAAATAAAAAATCTGCAGCAAGTTAAGTTTATAATCTTAACTACCCTCTCAAGTGCCTGACAGACTACATTTCCGAGTGCCTGGATGATGTCTGCCTGGATGTCTTTTATGAACTCCAAAGAGACCTAAGTGACTCTCTCACTACTCGTGCCAACCATGCTTCCATTTCACGTTTAGTATTTATTCAAACCCTGAGTGTTTATTCACTTGCCGTAACTTGCTTTGAACACTCAGTTGCTAAATACTGTGCCCATCTCTTCCGTTTCTCTTTTCCATCACCTTAGTTCAAGATCTGAAATGAGTCCCATCCCCCTCACATCCATATACTACCTAGCAGAATCACCTTAGTGAGGCAGAGATGCGATCACTGTCATCTCCCACTTTTAAGTAGCCAGAAATTCTACCAAGACAAGGATCAAGCCTAGCTTTACACACTGCTGTGTGTCACAGCGCAGGAGTCCCGCCACACATCTGGCACTCCATAACTTACTGAACACTCCCTGTGAAAAGCCTTCAGGAAAGCTCCGCTCCATACGGAGTGAAACTAAACTGAGACTCTCGGGTCCCAAATTATCTTTTTGATCACAACTCTTACAGTATCCCTCAGGTTTTCCTAAGTGCCTAATAATGAAGATTTAAACCTGTGGATCCCTGCTGTACCCTCCCTTTCCTTCAGCAGCAACTGAAAGCAACACTGCATTTGCCAAGTAACAGAACTTATTTCTCTCCTGCTGTCCTCTCGTTTATCCAGCAGATGGTGATGCCAGCAGAGCTGGAACCGATCTTTGTGCCCTGTGCTCTGAGGTCAGTGCCCAGGCCATCAGCATCCAGTAACAGTGATATGAATGAATGGGTCCCTCCAAGCCAGTCCTCTCAGCCACGGAGAGGAAGAGCGGTGGGGCTGGGGTACACGGAGAGAAGGGAATACAGTGATTAATCTTTTAACAGTTGCATTTTTTGGGGGGTGGGGGTGCTGTCAATCGCACCCAAGGCCTCAAGAGCGCTACACAAGAGCGCCCCTACTCAGTGACACCCCCAGATTCCTTTCTTAAAACTGAATACAACGCTCTGGAAACACCACAAATCTGTACAGTCCTTTAATGTTCACAAATACAGTACACACTAGTGAAACCAGCACTCAGCTCAAGAACCAGATCATCCATTACCGGACTAATTCCGCCCTACCCGCTCTTCCACTGACGGCTCTTTGTGCCCTCCAACAGTCGGGGAGCGACAAGCTCAGAGCCTTCTGGCCTTGCCGAGACACGCCCGGGACGAGTCAGAAAGGCCTAAGGACCGACAACGCGCTTCTTACCGATGAACTTGTAGCGA
Organism: Dasyprocta punctata; assembly: GCA_004363535.1. Lineage (NCBI taxonomy): Eukaryota > Metazoa > Chordata > Mammalia > Rodentia > Dasyproctidae > Dasyprocta > Dasyprocta punctata. The sequence continues at coordinate 10,329 of RJWM01018852.1, forward strand.
CTCATGACAGCACCTCAGCTACCTCCTCGGCGGAAACGGACGTAGCCTCAGGTCTGCCCGCCCTTCCGGTATCAGTCCCGCCCCCGACTGCGGACTTCCGGGTTCCCGGCAGCCCCCGCGGCCGCTGAAGGTGAGCGATTAGGTATGGCGTTTTCGGCGCCGGCGGCCTACCTGACCCACCAGCAAAAGGTGTTGCGGCTTTATAAGCGGGCGCTGCGCCACTTGGAGTCGTGGTGTGTCCACAGGTGGGCGCAGGGGCCCCGGGACCGGGAGGGCGACCGTGGGTATGGAGGCCGAGAGGCCCGGGGCCCGGGCCGCTCAAGGACTTTGGGGACGGAGTGGGAGGGCGACCCCCGTTGCCCGGAGCCGGCCTTTGGCGCTGCTGGGTTCCTGTCCAGACTGTGCAGCCTGTGGCTGCCGAAACTTGCAGAGATGCTTGCGAGGTGCGGGCCTCTGCTTTCTCTTCAGAAGTGGACCCGGGACCCAGCGCACAGGGTTGCATGAAAATTAAATCAGGTACCCGAAACTCTTGTCATAGGTCCGGTGCTTACTGAGAAACATTTTCTTCGCGATTTTATCTTACCTTAAATTAACAGTAGTATGTCCCTTATTTTATTGAGTGCACAAAGCAACTTAGGAATTAGGGAATTATGTTAGACCTGTTTTACAGATGAGCAGATTGGGGCCCTGGGAGTAACCTGCCCAAGGCCGATCAGGTGCGAAGTGCCGAATCATGATTAAAATTTAGGTGTCCGACTTCAAAGCATCGCCTTTCTCCCACCCTTCCCACCAGCTTTTCTCTTTTAAGCTTCATCTGGTTCTGTCATTACCTTCTAATCTTTTTCGCCTCCCACATAATGCTTTCCTCCTCTATCCAGAACTGGTCCTAGAATGTAGTGTTAAAAGTTTTTTTGTGACCTAAATGCAGTGCAGGGCAGGTGACAGCCCAAGATGTGTGAATGCCAGGCCTCTGCTGTCTTGTCAGAATCCCAAAACCTAGTGCTAGGTAAAGGACATCTGTAAAGTAAACCTCTAAGTGATGAAAAACTGAGTCCGCTTTTAAGAGTTGCAGAGGGTGGCCTTGAAGCGCAGACTGAATATTCTCTTTGCTGTGCAGGAAGGTGACCAGGTGCAATGTTGTGAGATTTTTAGTTTCTTCCTTGAGTTTTTCCTATTCATTTATTTGACAGAATATGCAATTCAGCCCTATGGTGGATGCCAAATGAATAAAAGTTAATCCTTTTTGAGCTGCAGCAGCTCATGGATGGCAGGGCGTGAGCATGTAAACAAATAGATAAAGAGAATTATCAATCTTGTGAAGGAAGTTAAGCAGTCAAGAATTCAGATAATGCTGAACTACAGCTTGGAATATTAAAGTCCATAATCAGAGAGGAAATGATAAAACTAACTACCATGGTAGCGCTGAATTAACATTTTAAAAATTTCACATTCTTTTGTCTAGAGGTCCCTCCAAAGCTTCGTGCATTCATAAATGGGGCTTTTGGGAGGTGATTGGATCTTAGGGGTGCGATGAGGTTATAGTAAATGTGGTGGTAGGAGGTGGGGCCTGGTCAGAAGAGATTCGCTGGGGGCGTGGCCTGGAAGGGTGCATCTCCCTTCATGGCTCCTCCCTTCGCTCTCTGCTTCCCACCTGCCTTGAGGTGAGCAGCTTTCCTCTGCCAGACTTCCAGCAAGCCTTCGTACCTTGGAGCCAGCCAAGTACAACTGCAAACATGAGCCACGGTAAACCAGGCCTCTTTTGAGTTGCAGGTGTTGGCTATTTTATCCCAGTGATGAGAAAGTTACTAAGACACATGGGAAAGAACTTAACAATTGGAAGTACAGGTGTTGTAGTCAGGGGTTGCAAGGAGAACAATTACATACCAGACACAGAATTTATAATATTATTTTATGATGGTCACCCAGAATTAAATACAAGAAAGTGCAGGAGATCTGTCCACAACACTAAAGACCTAGGAAATCCAGTCGAGGGCTTGGATCCCATAGCAGTGTCCTGTATGAGTCCAACTGAAGACCTAGAGCCCATGACAGTGCCTCCCACAAGTCCAACTGGAGGCCTAGAACCCATGACAATGACTCATGCGAGTCTGTTTTAACGGTTCTGCACTGGAAAGGCCCAAAGATCAGTGGTGGAAGCTAGAAAGTCTATGCCAACAGAATGAAGGATCTGTGCCCATGGCTTGAGGGTTCTACACTGGAGCCAAGAAGTGACACTCCAAATAAGGACCAGGGCTGCCCTGAAAAGTAACACAGCCATCCTTAGCGATAGTGAGGTCCCAAGCTCCTCCAATGATGAAAACAGGATGATGAGAACAGCCGAGTACATGTCAGGAAGCCAGCATGACAAGCTTCTCCTAGAGATTAAACAGTACACATCTTCCTCTCTGGAGCCAGGAAGCTATGCTCAACGTAAGGACCAGAGCTCCCCCAAAATGAACTGCAGCCACTCTCAGCAACAAGGTCCCAAGTTCCTCCAATGATAATGACTGAATTTATATCAGGGAAGCCAGCATGACAAGCTCCTCCAGGAGAACCAATGGCTCCAAACAACAGCAACACTTAGGAGAATCCACAACACCCCACTCTTCCTCTCCACATCTCTTTTATGCTGGTAGCTTTCCTCAGTTGGGCCATCTACACTCAGCACCATGCTGATTCAGTTCAGCTTGTGTTAAGTTAACCACCAGGTTTTTTTTAAATCCATAACAACAGGTGTAGAACCAAATGAACATAGGTGGCAACTCAAGTCCCAGAATTAAATGAGGGTGTCGAGAGTCCATGCACACTTCAGAGAGCCTAGGATGGAACCAGGGAACATAGTACTGTGGAGGCCAGTGAAGGGAAAAATCCAGGCAAGGACTAAGAAAGCTTTAGGGGCGCCTCTAGATACGAACCAGAATACTGTGTAATAATGTTGTCTTATTGCACACTTGGGATGTACCAGGTGCTGTGAAGTGTGTCTCTGTGTTTTGATTCATGGACTCTTCACAAGATCTTAGGATATAGACACTACCATGTAGAGAGGAACTTTGCTTGAAGCCATTAAATAGTGTACCCCAGAGCTTCTAGTAGTAGCAAAGCTGAAATTCAGGCCCATTCTTATAAATGGTCTGAATGTCTGTCTCCTGTATTGCGTCATTACAGAGGCCTGCTGTAGGCCCTTGTCCTCTAGTATGGACTACACTCAGAACACCCTAACTGATGTGGATTTTAGTTATTGCTATGATGACTACATTTTTAGTTAATAGGATTTTTTAGAACCATTTTCCAATAGCTTGGCAGATTAAACTGATTTTTTTTTTTTAAAGTAGGATCTCACTATGTTATCCATGCTGTTCCTAAACTCACCATTGTCCTCTCTCACCCTCCTTAGCGCTGGGCTTACAGGCATGTGCCACCCAGTGTCCTGTGTGAAGTCTGCCCGCAGTTCCTTCAGAACCTGCCTGTAGTTTCCCTGAGGTTGTATGGCTGGTATCAGGATTCAAACCTAGATCTCTAATTTGAGCAAGACTTTGTACCATGAGACACCTCCCTTTTTATTCACCTATCTCCAGAGTCTGAATGCTTCTACAGAAGCTATCTGTAGCTTTTCTCTTTTATTAATTCCTGTTCTTATTTTGGTTAAACCATCATTCCTTTGCTGGAGGAGAGGGGAAAGATGGCTAGGCTGTATTTAATACGGCACTTCTTGCTGCTTCTGGTTGGAGAGCTGCAGAGGAAGCTGTCATGATGCAGCTGCTCCGTAGGCGGCATGGGGGACATGCCAGGAGATCACACTGCTCCTCCTGCAGCACAAGGGTGCAGCTCCTGTCAGACTGTACTGTATGCCCCACTTCCATAGATAACATTCCTAATCTCCAAAATCCTTTGACTTAAGGCACAAATACCGGTACTTTGCTTGTTTGATGAGAGCCCGTTTTGAAGAACATAAGAATGAGAAGGATATGATGAAGGCCACCCAGCTTCTGAGGGAGGCAGAGGAAGAGTTCTGGCAGTATCAGCACCCACAGCCATATATCTTCCCCGACTCACCCGGGGGGACCTCCTACGAGAGATACGAGTGCTACAAGGTAGGTGAGGGTTCCGGTGAGAACTGCACCCAAAAGGCGGCTTCGTCCCTCACTCGCACCCTCAGCCTCACATCCTGTTTGCCCTGTGGAGGGTGGCTAGGACATTGTTTTCCTGAGTTGTCAAGTTTTTTTGTGTGTTTTTTCCCTGGGTATCAGTTTTTCTCTGAGATGTCATTTTAACTTTTCTTTCTAAATTCAGCTCCAAGATCTTGCAGTGTACTTTTTGGTAAAGCCAGGTGATAAATTACTTGGAAATAGTTAATTTGGGGACCTAAAAGTTACCCTGTTGAGATTGATACTTACTATTCATGAGATACTCTTAAGTGATGTTTCCAGATCACACAGAGCCACCCCGAGTGCCAAGGAGATGGAGGTGTAGGGGAAGCGAGCTGCGGTTGTCGTGGCTGATGTTGCTATTTTGCAGCCATGGGCTCTCTCTGTTACACCGTTCTTTATCTTTGGTCCCTGCTTAGCCTCTGCTGTTCATTTCTTAGAGTCAGACACAGCCCGGTAGTCACACCAATTATGAAATTACAACTTGAGTTTTGTCTTCTGTCTCCTGAGCAAGACCCTGTCCGAGCATACAAGTGTATTCTGTAGAGTGACATCATGCTTTCCTCTCCTGCAGGTTCCGGAATGGTGCTTAGATTACTGGCACCCTTCTGAGAAGGCCATGTATCCTGATTACTTTGCCAAGAGAGAGCAGTGGAAGAAACTGCGGATGGAAAGCTGGGAGCGAGAGGTGTGTCTCCTTGTGAATCGCTGGAGGCCCAGGCAGTGCCTGGACAGCCAGCTTGTGTTGAGGTTCCAGTTCAGCTGTGACACAGACTCTTGTCCCCTGCTGCTCAGATACACTTTGGTTTCGAAGTGTTCCGTGTGACATACGTTTAAATGTGTTCCCTAGACTTTTCGGCTAGGATGTTCTCTAGTTTTGTTTCTGTTTTACTTCAACTTAGTCCTCTGGCTGACCTTCTTGCTGTATCCTACTGTTCCTTAACCTTCTCCACCCTAGAGCCTTGAGCATTTTTAGTGATCTCCTGGTGGCCAATTACATTTGTAAAAGCTCGCTTTTACAAAATGCAGGAAGGCAGGAGGAAAAGTAGTCTAGTTGGGATACTGCAGTCATAAGGTCATTGTGACCAGCACTGGGATGGGTATAGTAGATATGGAAGGAGACAGACACCCCCTAAGTATCTTCAAAAATTAGATCAGTGGTTATGGGGGAGGGCTGGGAGAGAGCAGGGACTTGAGAATTGTTTCCAGGTGCTAAGTGCTAATCTCACCAGTGTGGTGGTGACAGTGGTCGAGATAGAGAACATTGGTGCAGAAATGAGTATCGGAAGTACAGTCAGGCATCTCATTTTAGAAGTGGGAGGTTTGGGAGCTGTGCCTGAGATAAAGGAGCCAATTTTGGATATAGGAATCTGAACCTCCAAGGAGAGAGTTGGTCTAGAAATATAACTGTGTTTTTGGCCATTTATAAAGCCATAGAAGTGAATGAGACCCTTAGGAGAGAGTAGAGAGAGAGAAGAAAGGAGCAAGACTTGTTCCTGTTGTAATTAGACGTGAAATGCATGTATGTATTTGGGGTGGATATTTGGACGCCATGTGATGGTGTCTGTTTCAGTGTCGAGCGAAGGCCACAGGAAGCAGCACAGCGTGTGCGGTGGGGAGAAGGCGTGCTCCTCGTGGACAGCACAAGCCTGCTGGAGGACAGTGGGATGCTGGGTGGCAGTGAAGGTCCATCTAAGGCCAGGGATAGCTAATGTGTTAGGACACCAATTTGTTTCAGTATTTTTTTCTCTTTAGCAGTACTAAGCTGTCTGCATTCAGGTTAAAAGTGGATGGCGAGGTTGCCTGTTATACACAGTTACTGAGAGACTGAGGTTGTTCAGAAGAATGATTGTTAGGGTGGAACCTCAGCTGGATAAAGAAGGGAAGTAAAGACAAGAGGTCAACTTGGAAGGCGAGACTTGTGAATTGTAATTTCTTGGGGTTCCCAGGGGTGTCTAAGCACGTGAGCTGGAAGGGCAGGTGTTGGTTGGGTAATGGGTATTGGAACGCATAGTTTAGAAGTTGGGCTGGTTCTGTGGTTAAGGTTGAAGATGTTGATCGTTGGAAATCCTTGGTCATGGTGAAGTGGAAGGAAGGTCGCTACGGCCAAGGGGCGCTGTGTTTTGCTAAGAAACACCGCAACATTTAGAAGCTGGCAGTGTTTTTTTCATGATAAGCAGGAGGCTTGTGTTGGCTGCTGGTAGCTCTTCAGCAGTGTCAGCCAGCCCACCTGCACGGAGGGAGCTTTGGCTCTTACATCTCCTCCTGTTAGGACAGGGACCTTGATTGTTAGCACTGGGGCTGTTCGGGCAGCATCAGGCAGGCCGAGCCCATTGTTACATGTAATTTCATGTTGCTTTTTGTTCAGGCTGCTATCAGGGGCAGGAGGGGGCTTTATACTTACGAACTGAGGTTTCTTAATGGTGCTTAATGGAAACAGGAGAATAAATGTTTTTCTGGTAGGGGTTGGTTGGGGACTGTGACAGGTAACTGTCATATGATTGTTTAAAGAATAAGGGAAGGTAGGATAGTTGTTTCCAGGTTTGCTGCTTTAAGAGTTGGAAAATTTGCCAGAGTTGGTGGTGCATGTCTGTAATTTGAGCACTCTTGAGAGGTTGAGACAGGAGGATTCCAAGTTCGAGCCCAGCCTGGGCAACTAAGCAAGACTTGGTGCGGGTCGGGGCTCTAGTGCAGAGACCTGGGGGGCGACCCTTGGTACTGCCAAAGAGAAGAGAAAAGCTCTTCTGATAGAACTGGGAGTATGGAAGCAGTGCAGCTGTCCACAGCACGCATCTCAGCAGTGAGGCTGGGACTGTGTGCAATGAGACCCAGCACAGAAAGAGGGCTGTCACCTCTCTGCCACAGCTGGGCTTACAGAGGCCTCTGATCATCTCCTTCCTCGTCCCCTTCCAGGTGAAGCAGCTGCAGGAGGAAACCCCACCTGACGGTCCCAAGACTGAAGCTCTGCCTCCTGCCAGAAAGGAAGGCGATCTGCCCCCACTGTGGTGGCATATTGTGACTAGACCCCGGGAGCAGCCCATGTAGAGTGACGCAGTCACCTTGCGTTCACGTTTGCAAGTGAAACACACTTGCCCTAATAAAATCACCGTGGTCTGCTATGACTGAGGCGTGCTTCTGTCTGAGGGGCACTGTGGTGCCACGGGAGTTTGCCATGTCATTGTTTTCTCACCTAGTCCGATGGGTAATAAATCATACTGACAGCACACGTTACCAGCAAGGGGAAACTAGTAGAGAACAGATTACTCTGAAGACTGAGTTGAACAGCCTGTAAGGTGAGGGCTTGATTAGCTGTAATGACCAGAACAAACACATAAACTCAAGAGAGAAATCCTGAGGATTTAAACACCTTTTTGGTTTTCTAAGGAGTCTAATGAGGGTGCAGTGTTTTATTGTTTCCTTCTTATGCTGCTGCAGATTGAACCCAAGACCTTGGCACTGAGCTGCATGCCCAGCTCTTTGAGACAGGGTCTCACTAAGTCAGAGTTGCCTGAGCTGGGCTCAAACTTGCAATCCTCCTGCCTCAGCCTCCCAGTGTGCTGGGATATCAGGGGTGTTAGTTATGTAAAGGACAGTTCTCCCACAAACAGGCATGGAGCTGGTGTCGGTCTGTCAGGAGCGGAAGTTGAATGGCTGGCTAAGGGATGGGTCAGTGAAACCATCTGTGGCCTTTGGGGTCAGCAGTCCAGCTCGGCTTCCTCTGCTGTAAATTGGTTTTTGTAGACTCAAAGGTAAGAACATAGCGCAACTTTTTTGTTTCAAGGTTTTTCTTTTTTTGAAAGAACCAATTTTCAAAACTCAACCAGAACTGGTTGCTTTTAGTTCTTAGTGACACATTAGCACTGTTTTCAAAATCACAATTTAGGGAACTCTTGTTCTTGGGTCTTACAACCATTAAAGGAATAACATCAGTTTCCTAAGGAAGCGCAATCTGAGTCTCAGTCCAGCTTCTGATGCCTAAGGCCTCAAACTAAATGTTAATAAGACTTGAAATACAGGGCTTTTTTTTCCCTAGTAGTTCTTTATTTATAACGTAGGCTGAAGCAACTGTTACAATGTAGAAGGGAGACACATTACACAACTGTTATTTATACAGGTTTAAAACAAAAACTGCACAGGGAGAGGTCAACTCTCAGTACAAACTAGCAACTAAACCACAATTTACCTTTAGAAAGGATTTACTTTACCTGTGACACTGCTTTTACAATATGCAAAAACACAAACAGAACTATCCAAGGTGTTTTGTCACATTCTCTACATTGAATTTGGCAACATTTTATATTAAATTTATTCAGATTATACTAACGTTTAAAAACTAAACAAGTGAAAAGCTGTACCAGGGTACAGTTACATCCATTTATTTTGAAGGTTTAAAATACCACTTTTTATCTACTGTAATCACCTTGCAACGATTTCTGCTTTTGCAAAAACCATCTCAAGCATCATATGCACAATGCATCAGCTTTTAGCCTTCAAGATCAGTGGGCTAAACCACAGGCACTACTGTTGCTTAGAGTCTGTTGAAGGAGCTTGTTTTTCAAAAAAAAAAGCTTAAATAGTTTCTAATAATCATGCCTTGCTTGGAAGCCGTAACGTAAGTGTCCTCCGCGGTCACAGCAGTGTGAAGTGCTACTCTAGTACAGTGACTGTACAGCTACCTTACCCTCACATCCAGTGCAGCTGTGTGGAAGCAGAGGGTACGGCCTGAAGGGCGGAGCCAACAGAAACCTGCAGCGCCCTCCAGGGGGCAGTCATCAGGAGTACACTGTCCCCCGCCCACTGGTAGGGGCCTGCTTGCTTTCTTAAAATACTTGTCTTCTCCAAATGTGATCCTTTTCAATCTACAAATCTCTGTTGACTTTAGGGGATGGGCATTATAACAAATTCAACTTCCACTTAAGACAAATCCATTCCAAAAAACACTGCCTAAAATGCAAAAAAAAAAAAAAAAAAAGTGCAGTGGCCAGATTCCCAATGACAATTAAATCCTCTTGTCGGTGTTTCGAATGAAGCCAATTCACTGCCATTTATTCAAGGAAGATAAGAAAAACAAGCCCCCAGATTGGCAAACACATTGGCAAGTCGCTGGACTCCAAGCTGGTTACCCTTGATAAACCCACTCAAGTTTTTTCAAAATATTTGGGCTTCTCAGTGCACCCAGCCTGCTGGGCACAGGTAAGTAAAAGGCATTTGCTCTATCTAAGAATTCCCTGCTATCCTATTTTAGTGTTTTCGCATTTTTAAAAACTGCCTTACCCTCTCAGATGGAGCTGGATTCCATGAAAGCACAGCAGACGAAGAACTATGTGGGGCTCCTACGTCTACCCCGTGGTGGCGCCGCATGCGTGGGATTCGAGGTGGGTGCTGTGTGCGGTCAAGAGGAATTGTGGGAGGAAAGAGTCCTTAAACACCCTACAGAAACAAAACACTGCAATCCAGTATGGCTTATTGGGATGCATTTACCATGAAGCTACTAGAAAGTCAACCTACAAGGCTACTCGTAAAGGTAACCGGATTGGCTACGCCGACAGTGCCCCTCCCGCGGCCCTCCCCAGTCCCGACACAGTCTGCCTTTCCCAGATTCACTTCTCCGCGTATTGCTCAATTGTTAGTCCTGCTTCTCTCATCCGGAACATAGTATATTTAAATGAGAATTTTACCCCTTACCCATTTTGTTTGTACATTAAAATAACTTGAATTTGCTTCTAAGCTAGACAACTACAGTGCATCTACAAAAGCTTGCAGGGGCTGGGATGAAAAAGAACTAAGTATAGTAATCCTTTTCTGAAGTTAACTACTCTGGTTCCCCCGCCCCAACCCACCCCCCTACGCATTTAAAATTTTACAAACACTTGTAAAAAAGTTAAATGGAATTTGGCACCTTCAGAAAAATCAAAAGGGAAACTAAGATTAAAATGTGCAGAAAGAAAATCGTCAATATTTACAAATTAAAAGGTCAAGATTATGTCAGTTACTTATTTTGCTTTTAATTCTTATCTAAATATGTTGAGTATTTTCAAAAGACCTCAATTCTGAATTGCCTACAAAATTTTTTGATTATAGACTGGAATGGATCAAGACAAATTAGGTTTTATTAATTAACGAGTTCATCCTCCACTGGGAGCCTAGGAGAAGCGCGGGGCAGAGCGGTCGTTTGTCGTGGTCTTCTTCAGCTTCACGCCCCTGCGGATGGCATTCAGCATGTCTTCTCCCTGCGGGGCCTCCCTCGGGCTCAGGTCTGCAGGCTCGCGCTCCGGCATCTGGCCTGGGGAGCCGCTGGCCCTGGCGGGATCCCTCTCCTGGTCTTCAGCCTCGCTTTCTGGAATCGCCTGTCTGTGCTCCTCGGGGATGCTGGGCTTTGGGCCTGGGAGTGGAGGGTTGACGGAGGCCTGGCCGCTCCACAGGGAGGAGGGTATGCCGGTAACACCCTGTGGGCCCTCTCCCACGGACGGCGACTCGGGGCTGTGTTCACCCCGCTCCTCCGGCCCGTCTGGAGGGGCTGGCAGCACCCCAGGGAGGTCTGGGACTGTTGGCGTCTTGACAGGAATCACTGGTGTCTTGATGGGGATGGGACCACCTCCCATGGTCCCCCGGCGGACGGAAGGCTTGGTAGAAGGGGTCCGCCGGATGGTTGCAACCCCTGGGGTGACCATAGCAGGTCCGAGGGTGGTGGGGAGGCCGGCCGTGGAGGCTGGGCGCTTGGCTTGGAACATTCGTCGGTAGGACTGGCTGATGTCGCTGTTCCTCGGGATGGTGGAGGACTTATCAAACTCCTGCTGCTCTGCCTCCTGGTCACCGCTGACGGAGAAGTAATCATAATCTGAAACTGATGGAAGGATTTGATTAGACATGGCCAGGGCGGTAGCTCTGCTTTCCAAAGCTGGGAGGACAAAGGCACACAGGACGGGGCGCACACGCTCATCCCACTGAGAGAAGCTGCTGAAATCCAGATCAGTTACTATTGCTGTTATTTTGGTGCTGCTGGGACTTGAACGCAGGAGGACTCCAACTGAGCTACATCTCCATATTGTTTTATTTCACTGAAGTCTTGCCCAGTCTGGCCTTGAACTTGTAACCCTCCTGCCTCAGCCTCCTAACCAGCTGAGATGACAGGTGTGGGCCACCATGCTAGAAAAAGTTAACTTCTTGTGTGGCAACTACCTGAGCACAGCCCACGTCTCCCGAAGACTCCCTCACGATGAGAACCCCCACCCCGTCCACCCCACTGCTGTCCTTTCTTTGCACAGGGCAGGGCTTGAGCCCGGGGAGCACCGAGCCGCGTGCCCGCCCCTGGCCTTTTCTCGGTCTGAGACGGAGTCTTGGCTCAGTCGCCCCGCTGTGGCTCTCCACTTCCCCGGGGGCTGGGCTCCCGATGGCGCACGCCGCCCACCTTGGGAGGGGATGGTGTCCTCCGAGCAGCACGGGGTGGCGCTCTGTGTGCTGTAGCCGCTGGAGCACTGCAGCGAGTCCCGGCTGCTGCTCTGCGTGTCCAGCTGGAGGCCCCGCGCCAGGGCCAGGGCCAGCTCCTCACAGGCCTCCATCTCGTCTCCGGGCTACAGGGAGGGAGGAGGGGGTGACCACTAGGGCCGTGCGGCGGCCCCAAACCCCGCTGCCGCCCTCGGCTCCCCGCCCGGCTCCGCCTGGGCGCCCAGGAGGCGCGCGTGCCCGCCAGCAGGCAGCACGCACACGGCGCCCAGGTGGCCAGCTGCGGCCGCCAGACCCCACCCGCTAGACAGCAAGTGCTCATCACCCTGGCGGTGGCCGACACGGTCATGCTCCGCGGTCTCTGCGCCTCCTCGGCCGCCCCTGGGCCGGCTCCGCCGCCGCCGGGCTCCGGCTCGCGCTTCTCTTTGCGGGGGCGCTGCAGGGTGTTCACCAGCGGCTGGTCATAGGGTCCCGGCTTGGCCCAGTCCTGAGCGGGACAGGGTGGTCAGCGCAGGGCCCGCGCCCCAGGGGCAGGGCGGCGGCTGCTCCTCGGGAAGCCCAGCTGGGACAAGCCTGAAGCCCCTCTGGGTGCTCCCACCCGCCCCGGAGGCAGAGAGCAGGGCGCCCTTGGGGGACCCCGGGGTACCTCCTTTTCCTTATCTCTGCCCACAGATTAAAAATGCTCAGCCACCAGGCAGCCAGCGGGAGACTCGGTTAAGAGCCACCACACAAGAGGCCAGCGATGCCAAGGTGCCCCCTGCGGAGCGTCCCCAGGGCCGGCCTCGCTCCGCTCGGAAGGGCTCTGAGCCCTCGAGGAGGCGGCCTGCGTGGAAATGGGCACCCTCCCCTCCCGGGGTGGCAGGCAGGCGGGCTTCTTCACCTCTGGAGAAGGGGGCTCAGACAGGCAGGCAGGGCGCCAGGAGCGGGAGGAGGGCTCTGCACGGTCTGAGCCGCCCACGCGCACCTGTGCGCCATGGAGGCGGAACCTGCCCAGAATGCTGGCAGCCTAGGTGCCGGCTTTTTCAAATTAGGGTCCTTCTCACAGCACAGGACATCCTAGAGCAGCAGCCCAGCTTGCGGGAGATGTCTAGGAAAGTCAACACTAAAAACTGACGTCTTTGTGTATTTCTAAGATCAAACACAATGACCCAAATTGGATTTGGGTTGTGGCTTTGTTACTCTGGCCCAGCAGAACTCAGGAAAATTTGGGGTACACAGCTGGGGTGGGTAGTACAGGTGGCCTCAGGAAGGAATCAACCCAGCAGAGTTGGCCCTAACACGGGCGGGCCTGCGGCTTGGAGAACCCGTGCTCCCTGCGAGGCTGGCTGGGCCCCCGGTGAACTGGAGGTCCCTGACGGGTGCTAGGGATCGGGGAGGCCTGGGGAAGAGGGAGGTGAGCAGGACCGGGAGGAGAGATGGAGCACAGAGCGGGGCGAGCACAGCGGCAGTGAGAGGGCAGCGGGCGGGAGCCGAGACACAAACCTTCCAGCTAGGGATCTGAGATGACGGGAACATGCCGGGCCCAATGGTGTAATAATGAGCGCAGTCTGGAAGGTGGACAGAGGTGACCCGCGGGAGCAGGCGGGAGGCGGGCAGGCAATGAGGGGAGGGGCCTGCACCCACGGGCCCCCCATGGGCCTCACTTGATAAACTACAGTGAGAAAACCCATTAGACAACTGGAAATAAACAAAAAGAGGGAAGAAAAGGAAAAAATTAATATAACAGGATGAGCGCGGAGATACACGATGGCATCGACATTCGGGGGTTCCACAAATAAAACACAGGGCTCTGCTGCTCGCGGATGACCCAAGATGCGAGAGAAGAGAGCAAGGTTCACAAGACGCACGCTGACCCCCTGAGCCAGCGCCCCGCCGGCGGGGACAGCAGATCTGCCTTTCGGCCGCGTGGAACCTTCGCCGAGGGTTCTGCTTAGCTAACTAATGAAGCGCAATGCCATGGGATAGGGATTGGCTCCTCTCATTATGCAAATTTACAAATCTGGCCGCATCCTCAAACGAATCTGTTCACTGTAGGTTTCCAAAATCATCACCCAGTTCAGGAGCAGATTCCAGACCAAGGGAGGGGTGCGGGGAGGTGCAAACTAAAAGGCAAAACGGCACACAGCCTTTGCCGCGTCCGGGGTGCACGGGAAGGGTGGAGGTGGGGGAGTAGCGCCGCCTGTCCAGGAAGGAGCCTCCCTACCTCCAAATTCCCAAACCCTTCCTCTCTCCTTGCTCCATAAGACGTAGCCCTGGGCTGCTCTTGCCCTTTCCCCAGGAAGGGCCTGCCCCTGGGGCAGAGGCCCAGTGTCGGGGTCCCTGGGGCTGTGGCGGCTGCAGGCGGGGCCCGCTGTGGCTGCGACCCTGGCCGGTCACCTTCTCTGTGGACGCCCAGGCGCCCATGGTGGAGCCCGAGCTGACAGAGGTGGGCGAGCTGCACTCGCTCACAGACTGGCAGGTTTCCGAGGCTTCGGAGGAGGCCGAGCTGGACGAGTTCTGCAGCAGGGAGGGGCCACACGAGGGGACCGAGGGACCACACCGCACACCACCAAAATCATAACAAATAAAAATAAAGGGGCGGGGCAGGGAGGGCACACACGGAGAGACAGACAGACAGATACACGAAGAGGGAAGGACGAGAGAGCACAGGGTTAGGGTGACTCATCCCCCCCGGTTTGCAAGCACACAGATTTCAAGCCCCAGAAGCACAGCGCGGGACCTGGCAAACTCCAGCCCCGCTGACTGTGGGCTGGAGGACTCGGACCTGGCCATGCGCCTGGCATGGGGGGCCGGCCACGGTGGCAGTGCTGTGTTCTCTAACGCCCAAGCCCAGGACCCCAGCGGCTGCCACAGCCCTGTGTCTCTCGCAGGCACGACACCGCCTGTTAGCCAAGGCTGGCTGAGCTCGGGCGCTGTGACACGGCCACCTAGATCGCTCTGCTGCCTCACTGCTCCTGTCTGGCGGTGGCCTGCAGTCCCAAGGCACACGCCGAGTGATCTCTGCCTGGACAGCAATTTGGCGTTGGCGGTAGGAAAACCCTGCGGTCAGGGCGGTGCCACCTTGGGGCAGGGCCGAGCAGCTGCAGAGGTCCTGCGGTGGATGTGTCTTACACTATGGTGCCAAGCACGGGCAGGGCGTGCGCGCCCAACAAGGCTTCCCGAGGGCTGCTGTTGGCCGGCTCTGCCTGTCAGTTCACGGTCACACCCAAGCTCCCTTCCCGGACCCGGCAGGAGCTCTGGGACGACCGAGAGGATAGGCAGCAATGACCGGCCTTCTCCTGTCAGCCAGCTCCTGGCACTGACCTGGCCCCCCAGGGCCCTGCTTGAAGTATTTCACTATCACTGGCAACCTCTGCCTCAACCCCAGGATGCCCGGATAAGCCCCGCCCCGCTGCACCGGGATGTCTCCAGAAGTTTCCCGAATCCTCTGTGTTCCTGTCCCATTCACCCTCGTCAGAAAGCTTCCTATAAAGGGCCAGAGGTTTAGCTTTCCCAGCCTGCAAAGACAGGACCAGGACGACATTCAGCAGCGCGCAGAGCTCCGTGGGGCCGAAGCAGGGCAGGCCAGAGGGTGGCCGGGCATGCTAGCTAGCAGCCCAGGATCCAGAAGTTTGAGGGTCTGGAGCTTTGTCTCTGCCAATTCTAGTTGAGGAACTGAGGCCTTGAAAGCTCTCTAAATGTAACAGTTTTTGTCTTTAGAATGGGGATCAAAAGTACCTAATTAAAGGTGACTCTACTGCCTTCAGGCTGATTTGATTTGTGCAGTTTCCTAAATTCCCCCTACCTTACACTTACAAACAGCCACAATGCCTTTAAAAAAAACCCAGAGGTCTCCATTAAATCCTGCAGTGTCTCGGAGCTTATTAAAACTTCCCTCCTGCTACTAGTCCAGTGAATCTTGAGCACAAGCTTTTGGGTTCTGGAAATCCTGATTTGCACCTCCTGCTTTCCCGGGCGGACACTCCTGGAGCGAGCACCGTGGGTGTGTCACACACACACACACCTGCCCCCCATCTTGGACAGAACGGGCTGTCTCGGCCCCCCCAATTACGCTGCACATGAGAACAGCCTCCGAGGAGTGCAGGTCCCGCTTTTCTCCTGACCGTTCGCATCTGCTTGTGAGCAGGACAGGTACAGTTTAGCGAAGCACACGGCCGGGGACAAGGTGACACCTTAGAGGCTAAGCTGAAGCACCCCGGCACGTGACAATGGACAGGCACATTAAAACTAGAGCAGTGGCACCTGGATCTCCGCGTTCGGTACAAAACTGAGTCTCTAAACGAGGAAGAAAAAGAGGTCACAGTTTCCCAGGAAAGCAAAAAAATGCGGAAGAGCTCCGCATTCACCAGCTGGGAGTGATGAGCTGCCCTGGACCGGGTCTCCCAGCAGGTGGTGCTGCGGGGCTCACTGGGTGGCGGCGCAGTACCATTCCCAGCGCTCAGTAAACTGCTGCTGGCCAAGGATTAAGCCAGAGGCAACACGATGGGACTTACTCTGGGAGAGGCAGACAGACGGACACACGGGCCTGCGATGCACATCGAGTGTCCAGTGTCTCGCTCAGCCCCTGCCTTTGGCTGCAGCTGGAGCACTGGCTGGGTTAGGCAGGACTGGCGCCACCTGACCCAAGACACCCCACACCACCCACATTATCTGCAGAGGCGCTGGTGATTCATCCCTACCGGACACAAACAGAGAGAGCTGAGAGGGCTTTTCATTAATAGGCTCTCAGCCATTAGGGGAGAACCTGAGCTGGGGTGCAGGAGCGAACCCACTGCACCGGAGTCCACATGCCTCCAGGCTATCTGCTTATGCATGAGAGCTCCCCAAATCAACGTGGTGCTCAGCCACACCTCCGCAGAGAGGGGCTTCCAACCCAACCACACCGTCCCTCCCTGTGGGAACAGCGCCTCGAGGTGCCGGTGTTAAACCAAGCTGTTCCCACCCAGCACGCAGGGTCTGTCCCAGCCAAGGTCCCTCGGTGGTGCCAGCCAACAGGGGGGGTCAGGACAGCTGGGGGCCCCTTACCTGGTTGGCAGCCTCTGGCGGCATGGGGGAGGGTGACTTGGACTGGAAGGCATCCTGGGATATGAATCCTGAGTCGTGGGAGGACACGCTGGACAGCCTCACGGGCGCCTGCTGGGCCAGGTTGGAGCTGCGGTAGCGGTAATGGGAGCTGGGAGAATGCGAGTGGGAGCCGCTGGAGCGCGAGTCGCTGCTGTTGACACTGTTCAGGCTGCTGTGAGGGGCAAGGAGCAATGGCAGCCATGGAGGCGACGGTGAGAAGAAGAGGACAGATAGCAAGGGGCGGAGGAGGAGGAGGAGCAAATGCGATGCAATCAGCTCTCTGCCTGGACAGGCACTGACCCGAAGACAGCTGGCGCCAGGTCACTAACCCAGGAAAGGGAGACTTTTCCATGTGAGTGTGAGGAAGTGGGACTGAGGGCTCTGGTGATGCAATGCACACGTCAAGGTCTGTGCCTCAGAACGATCGAGGATGCCCACCTCGGCTATGTCACCGACCACCAAAGCAAGGGGACCTGCTACAGCGGCATGGAAACAGCAGGGCTGATCGCATCCGCCCCAGAAAGCACTGCCCAGAACAACACCCATGATGTCTTCCCCACAACTTGGTCAAGTGTCCTTAGACGGATCAGCTGGGTCCGGAGGACCAGCGTCAGCACAACCAACCGCAGCTGACGGACTCCCCAGGGTGGCTGCACCCCGAGCCAGCGCATGCCCGTGGGAAAGAACATCAGCAGGCCCATCAGTATGTTCGTGTGCGTACATTACCCTTTTTATTTAAAAAGCAGGTGCTTTAGTTGATAGCCTTTCCCTGATCTCAGGGATTTCCCTGTGGAAGTAGAGACCTGGCGTAGTAGCACACCTGGCAAGAAGCAGGCTGTTTTCAGCCTCTGAAGGCAATCTGTGCTAAGCTGTTTGCTTCCAAGACCGAGCAGTAAACACAAAGTTGCACAATGACACACACCCTCTGGGTGTTCTGCCTGCATTCCATCTCCACTTGCAAGAAGCATCCTGTGTACTTTGTGTGTGTAGTAAGTCAGGTTAGAAAAAACAGCTGTTCCGAGTCCCATGGTCCAAACAAGCAGAACTGAAACATAAGGGCCGCAGGCCGGGCATCTGAGGGAGGAAACAAACCAGCCAGCAAGGACTGGCCGTCCGTGGCTTCTGCTCCCAGCCCTGTGGCAGATTAGGCTCTGCACACCACAGCGAACGCGGCGGCCAGGCACTGCGAGCCTGTCCTACACTAGGACTCTTTCGCACAATGTTCAGACAGACCCGGGGCAGCGCTGCAGCGGTAAAACAACCACGATTTCTGCCTCTGCCACACACACAGCCACAGAGGGCTCTGGGGGGTGGACAGCACACCTCGCAGTGACTCGCTGCAACAAGCTCACCTCAATGCAGCATGTTTTTCTTCTCAACTAAGACCACAAGGAAGGAAAGATACCACGCAGCGGGCTTTACCCGGAGAGACATTTTTCTTGGCTACTAAAATACTTCTCTCTCACTGGCTAATACACAGAGCCTAAAAAAAGATGACAAGAAACCAAGTGACAGCTTCAGGGCCAGAGCAGCAGATGTAATGGCAACCTGAGCTGCCTGCTAGGTGGGTATCTGTGCCAGCGACAGAGTGAGGTCCAACCCAGCAGGGGGTACAGAGACACTGGCTCCATATGCAGAGTGGGTCTATCCTGCTCCTTAATCAAATGCTCAGGAAGTGGACATTCATTCGGCTCTGAAATGTCAACTAATGTGACCAGCAGCAGGTGGAAACGTAAGCCATGGATGGTGACGTGTGCCACTTTCAAGAAGAGAACAAACTTTCCCAGTCAGTGAGAACAGCCACCTAAGGAAACCGCTGGGGTGACAGTCCTGCGGGTGGCAGGACGATTCTAACCGAGCCTGTGCTGAAGAGAGAACAGGCCCGCTGGGCAGAGCAATGTGATGGTGGCACCGATGACAGAGCAAGAAATCCATGTACTGGGTGACAGCAGACACAGGGGTGGGGCGTCAAGCCTTGCTGCTGCTCCATTTGCGCCAGCGAGCGTGAAGTCAGCCTGTGTAAGTAGACTACATCTAAGGGGCCAGGAGCTTCCTTTCTGACCCAAATTAACCCAGGGTTCCAAGAATGAGACCAGACTCACGGCTATCCTTTTAGCAGATCATCTCACCACTCCCTGCTTAAAAGGACAGAGATAAGCACACTGAAATCAACATGTCCCTAAAAGCAAGAGAGACCCCGCCTCCGCTTACCTGCAGACACTTGACTTCCTGGACATGGTGGTGCTGGGAGAAGAGGGTGGCGTCTGGTAGGACCAACTGTAATCAGAACCTTTCAAGTCCAAAATCACCTGGAGGGACAGAACCAAGCGGATGAGCGAGGTGCCGAGAAGGGAGAGAGCCTTCACCATGCTCCAACACCCACGGGAACATCGAAATGCTGCCTCCCAGGCTGAGGTTATTAAAGAAGAAGTTGATTCTTTCTGTTTAACTGAAGAGCTGTACTACCAGTCCATCGATGTCACAATCTGCGGCAAGCGAAAGTATGCCTAATGCAGGCTGCGAGGAAAAGAACACTGTGGAATGCTGGGGAAAAGAGCGCTGATCACAGTGGCCATTTAATGACTTCAAAAGCTCTTCATCCCAAAGGCTGCAACTGGCAGGAGTTTCACCTTGTTGCAAAAAAGGCAACAATGTTTTCTGGACTTGCTGAATGGATGCTGTAACCACTTCATATTCAGTGGTCACCTGTGCCCCATTTGACAAGGATGAGGACCTTGAAAAGCTGACAGAAGGAAGAGCAAGCCAATTCCTGCACAATTATTTCTGCATCCATCTCCCCTGCTTGCAAAAGAGCCCCTGCACTGCGAGGGCCACCTCCCCTCACAGAAGTGCTTCACCGCACGGTCTGCCGAATGCAGGCGCACTCTGGGCTGCGAGGGGCAGCTTTTTGTAGAATACAGAAAGACAAGCGCCCAGGTTCTGAGCTGACTCTCCAAGAAGGAGGTAAGAGCTATACACAGGACTCACCCGGCACGCGATTCGTCAACCCCGCCCCCCCTCCCCCAGTATATCTGTCATGCTAACATCACACACACCAAATGAAGCAAGCACAACAGTACCAACTTTTCCTAAGCAAAAGCCGTTTCCAAGCGTGACCCCAGAGGGAGCAAAGGAGGGCCGCAAGCCATGACAAGCCGAGCACACCATCACCAGGTTCCTGTGAGGCCATTCCTAGAGGGCTCAAAAGCGGAGGCCCTGGGCCTGGACAGCTTGAACCAGGTCCCCTCCATCCCCACGGGCCAGGGGAAGCTGGGTAAGAGACTCCATCTCGCAGTGCCTCAGGGTCCTGCTCCGCAAACAGGGACAGTAGTGACCATGAGCTGAGGACCCTTCCTGTGCAGAGAGCTGGGAACAGCGACCCTGGCACCACAGTGGCCGGCTGGGGGACTCTCATGCTTTCCAGTGCAGAGCACGTGGTGAAATACAGGTCCGCCTGAGAGCTCGCAGCCCAAACTTCTATCTCCTTGGTCTGTACCCCCGAATGCTTCCCTGTCACCCCTACCTGTTCACTTGAGGAGGGCAGTTTGTGAGGGTCCATGGTCAGGCTCTTCAGGTCTTCTGATATAGTCTGCAGGTGGGTGATTTCCCCTAGCATTGAGATTTCCTCTTCCTGCATGAAAATAATTTCTTCATTATTATCACAAGTGACCCAACTGCTTTCCTTAGGGTCACTGATCACTGCGTGGCCTCTTCAACTGCTCCACTGTGGTCAGCAGAGGTTCTCTCTTGCTTTTTTTCATCATCTTAATAAACGGTGAGCAAGGTGAGGGGAGGACAGATTCATTCCACTCTCTTTTTAAAAAGTTTCCAACTAGGACCAGGGGCCCAGGCAACAGTGATCTAGGGAAAGTTCTGCCAGAGGTGAGGAGAGGTATGGTGAGGCCTTCTTACTAGCTTTTGTGGGCGCTCCCCCCAGGAGTTTTCAATGACAGGATGCAAATGACTTATTTAAAATGAAAGTCTGAACTGATTTGTTGAAGCTTTTTTTGCATTAAACTCACAGTCACTCCTGGGGATTCGACCTGGCCAACAAGTCTCAAACATCACCTAGACAGTCTGTTTGAACAGATCGTGTGGCCCCAACCCAGAGTTTTGGATTCAGTGGTCCGAGGTGAGCCTGAGAACTTCAATTTCTAAGCAGTCCCGGGTGATGCTGGAGGCTGGGTTTCCCCGTGCAGAACCACACTACGAAGCCACGAGGCCTCCTTGCCCTGGGGAAAGGGTAAAGTGGAATGTCCAGTGCTGACTGTGCAAAAGGAGTGGACCACGTGGCCACCAGCACCAGCGCCTGAAGACAATCCCGGCCTGCAGACGTGACTGACCACTGCGGCTGCTGGCCCGCGGCCCGTTCTCACCGGCTCACAGGCAGAAGGAACACAGAAGGAAAGCGCGCCCGCAGAGGCCGTGCACGCCATCCGGAGCCTCCCTCAACTTACGATCACTGGCCGCAGCATAGAGATGAAGGTGCAGAACCGGCCCCGTTCCTCAATCAAAGCCTTGCGGACCGCCTGCTTTTCTGTTTCCTCCAACAGGAGATATTTATCGTTGACATCTTGGAGCGCGCTGTCCAGCTGAGGCTGGATATCACCTCTCCCTGCAAAGGAAACAAAGCCCAGTGCGGCTTGCTGAGACGCCAGCTTCTAGAACAAAGCCTCCTCCTCCCTGGGTCAAAACCGCAATTTTCCAGGACAAGTGGGGGACTTATACTCTGAAAAGATGGAAGGCGGCTCTTTTCCTAGGACCCTATTTCTGATTTCCAACATCTGAACAGCACATTTATTTAGCTTATTCATGATGAGACACCTCTGAGGGGCCTCTTCCTGTCCTGCTTTCCAGCCTCACACAACCCCCAGAGTCAGCTGCCACAGAACCCAGGGCCACGCAGCCAGAGAGGACCCTCTCCTTTCAGAGCACACAAGGAGGCTCAAGATGGGTGCACACAACGGGGTCCGCATGTCCACAAAGACGGCACCAGACGGCTCTGTTGGGTCAACCTCACACGAGAGCCTCTGCTCCCGCAGAAGCTTCTGTCCCTGAAGACGGAGGAGGCAAGCATCACCTCCCTGACTCTGGGGACACAGAAATCCTCGGTAGTTTGTTTAAACCCCTGGTGGAGCCTCCTAAGTGCTCTTCCTGTGGAACAAGCCAGCAACAGAAGGCCTGCAGTCAGGTGTGTGTCAGTGAGGACGACAGCGTCTACGCCAAGCCTGGCCACACCCACAGACCCTGGTTAAGCAGAGGGGACCATTTCCAGAGTTTCACAGTGAGTCTTAACCTTTTAAACTCCAGAACATAACAGCAAACTGTCTTTATAAACAGTTTTATTAGAACACAGCCACATGCATGTGCTTGCACACTGCCTGCACCAGCTCTGCCCACCGTGGCACGGTGGAGTGGCATGGTGACACAGACTGCGTGGCTCTGTGACTGAGAACTCCCGGCCCCTGCAGATCGAGTCTGCTGCACCGGAAGATAAATGCAGGCGGCACACAGCAGCCCGTGCAAGGGAGCGGCTACTGCACATCTCATCAGTGGGGGAGGACAAGGCGACACAGCAGAGGCCAGGTCCTGAACTTCCACACGGGGCTCTCCTGAGGCCTTCACATGTTCCCCAAACAGACGCCCCCAGCTTCCCGGAGACAGGATTTTGGTCTTTCCCTGAGGAGCCCAGGGCAGCGCCGTGCACATTGAGTACGCAAGCGACATCTATGCCATGGATTTGAGCGGGGAATGTTAGCGCCGGAGCGGGCCTCAGAGGTCACACGGGCCAAGCTGTTCCTATCTCAGTGGTGGGAAGGCCCTAGGAAAGTTCTGAGGCTTGTCCGAGGTCATCAAGAGAAAGGCAGAGACCCAGAGTGGAGTCCCCGCGGTCCTGTGGATGGACACGTGCCCGTGCTCCTCAGCCGCCGCCTGGAAGCCAGCAGCAAGCCCCAGCAGTACAGGACGAGCTGGACCAGTGACCATCCGACCTAGGAACACTGTGCAAACAATCCACATGACGCGCCACTGGGTGTGAAGAAAAGGTCGGAGACAACTGTCTTGGCTACAGGAATAAATTCCGTATTTTCTCTCCTAAGCTGAGAGGAAAGCTTAATTAGAAGCAAGAGGCAGTCAGGCTTGAAGAACATCCCCAGAGAAAAAGCCAGATTTTCATGATGAAAGTCACTTCTTATGTAGGGAACAAGTTCTAAATTCGCACACAATGGGAAAATTATATACAGTCAAAGATACCCTAGAAAATGCCTTACAGATGGCAAATAAGCCCAGCATGTACAACTTTATGTGTGCACAGCTAACTCCCACTAGCACAAGCGAGTACAAACATGGTATATGCAATATATAGTGTCTAAGGCTATTATAGAGAATTTTATCCAACAGTTACATAAGAAACCTGCTGCTTGAAAAGTTCCAGTGTATTTTCAGGGTGGTCCACTCACCTATTCTCCTACTTAGTCACCATCTACCCCTCCAGATAATCCTCCACCTGTTCAGTTTCTTCCTGAAGAATAAACTGGGAACAGCTGGGCATGGTGGCACATGCCTTTAATCCCAACACTCGGGAGGCTGAGGCAGGAGGATCGTTGTGAGTTCGAGACCAGCCTGGGCTACAAAGTGAGTTCAAGGCCAGACTGAAATGCATAATGAGACCCTGTCTCAAAAAATAGGGCTGGGGATTTAGCTCAGTGGCATAAGTGCCTGCCTGGCAGGAGCGAGGTTGTGAATTCGATCCCCCCTACCAAAAAAAAAAAAAAATACAAATAAAACAAGACAGGAAACTGTACTCCTACATCAACTGGTCACCAGAGCCACGGGCTTCATGAGTTTCAGTGGACAAAAATTCTCTACAGATGTTTGAGGATGGATTTTCCAAGCAGCAAATGCCCCCTCTCACAGACACCAGCACCCCAACCTTCCTTCCCCATGGCCAGGGGTTCACAGAGAGAAGGATGGGGCCTCGACATGCTACGAAAATGTGGGAGTTCTCTATGTCTACACTAAAATGCAGCTGGTGCAACAATCCGCACACCCTGACATACAGGGTGCAAGCCCAGTGGCTGTGATGTTCCAGAAGCGGGCAAAGCGTCTCACTCGGCACCTGGCAAGACGCTGGGGCCGGCTGCAGCCTGGGCGGGGGCGCCGTCCTCCAGGCCCTCAGCCCTCCCTGTGCTGTTCCAGCGTCCAGATGCGACGGACGCAAACCAGGGCCCAACGGTCTTCACCTGCGTGGAGAAGCACGGGGAGGGGCCGCGGGTGACAGGAGACGAACGTGCACAGTGCGTGACCACCCTGCTTGGACAGGCCTTGCTTTCGGTTGGGATTGAGATCTAGATGTGCCCCCAGAGCCTGCCGTGTTGTAAAGTGGGGTTCCTGGAGGGAGGCTGGACCGGGGGCTCCCCCAGATGCATGTGCTGCTAGAGGAGGTGCCGGCCGGCGGAAGGGGCAGGTCGCTGGGGCGCGACCCAGAAGGCAGCATTTCTCCCCGGCTCCAGCCTCCCTCTCGGCTGCCTGGCCGCCGTGGCAGGAGCAGCGATTCTCCATCAGACCCTTCCCTTTCACCCTGCTGCGCTGCCTCGGAGCCAGCTGACCGTGGGCTGGGAGCCACGGACTCTTGACTGTAGGTGCCAGGTACTGCACGTCGCTGACGGGGACAGTGACTATCATGGCTATGAAAGGGTATTTTGGAAAATTACACTGTAAACAGAAGAAATTGAAAATATGTTATCTTTCCTTCCTTTCACAAATTAGAAGGTACATGTCTGCTTGTAGTAACAGACTTTTACATCTAAATAGGAAAACACTAAGCATGGTGGCACATGCCTGTAATCCCAGCACTCAGGATGCTGAGACAGGAGGATCACCACAAGTTCAAAGCTAGCCTGGGCTACAAAGTGAGTTCAAGGCCAGCCTGAACTGCATAGCAAGACCCTGTCTCAAAAAAAATCAATCAACCAATCAATCAATCAATCAAGTGAATGTGTTATCTAATTTGATAAGTATAAGTTTATATTATCCTA
This sequence comes from Dasyprocta punctata, assembly GCA_004363535.1. Classification (NCBI taxonomy): domain Eukaryota; kingdom Metazoa; phylum Chordata; class Mammalia; order Rodentia; family Dasyproctidae; genus Dasyprocta; species Dasyprocta punctata. The sequence goes on from RJWM01018852.1 coordinate 35,017, forward strand.
TGTTTACAGCAAAGTTATTTTAAATATGTATTGCATTGTAATTAAAAACACTCAAATGTAGTATTCTAAAGATTGCTCTAACTATGGTTATAGTGAGACCATTTCCATTTAAAATATCTCATAACCTAAAAACACACTGATTGTATCTTAAATTCCTAACCCGACACATAATTATGTGTGTGAAAACAACTGCAGAAGAAAATGCCTTGCGTCCCAGTTGGATGCACTGATTTTAAGATTCAGTTGTCAGTTCTGAGCTGTGCAGGTACTGACTTAACACAATGGGCTCTTGGGATCCCAGGACTGATTCCAGGAGCCCCACGGATACCAAGACCCCTGGATATTCATGTCCCTCTTACAGAGCCACAGACTGGCAATGACCCATGCACTTTTCCCCGTCTGTCTAACGCAATGTGAGTACTATGTGAACAGTCATTACCCGATCTCACTTGAGGATAGTGACAGAAAGTCTGCACGTACTCAGTTCAGCTGCAAGGTTTTTGTTTGGCTTTTTTTTTGGCGGGGGGGGGGGGTTGTTGATTCTGGGTCTCACTATGCAGAGCTCAGGCTGGCCTTGGAACTCCCAGTGATCCTCTTGCCTCAGCCTCCCCAGTGCTAGGATTGAGACATGCGCCACCACGCCCAGCCTCAGCTGCAATTTTTATGACCGTATTTCTGATCCATTGTGGTCAAATGCGTGGAGGCGGGCATGTGAGCACCCTCGGAGGCGGCAGCATTAGGGGAGTCATCGCCACGCCTGCCTGGGCACCGCCCCGGCGTCCTGCTTCCTGTCTCCCCTGTGTCTCCGCCCACGCTGCCCATCAAAGCCTCTCACCTGCCCAGCTGCAAAGGCTCCTAAGCAGCCTTGCACCCTCGGTTCAGGCTCCACTGGCTGTGACATTCAGGACAGCGCCACGTCCCCAGCCGCACCCGCCTGTGGTGTGGCCTCGCGGCCTCCGCTTGGCTGAGCCCTCCCTGCCGCTCTCCCGCCCCGAAGGGTCTCAGGGCACGCCCTGCCCTCCCTCGCCATCCTGCAGGGGGCCCCCCAAGGAGCAGAGCTCCTTGCACTCAGGAGTCCCCTAGGGCCGTCCTCCTCAGTACCCCCTATTCCCTGCGCTGGAAAATCTTACCCTTACACTCCCTGGACAAATGCGCTGCCTGGGCAGCAAGGCGGGGCCCAGGCGGCACCCTGCCGGGAGGAGGAGGCTTTCCTAATCGAGCAGGGAAAATCCACAACACTTTCTGGAGTGAAGATCCTCTGTCAGTTCCCCAACATTTACACTTTAGTTTCCTTAATCTCTACATAAACATTCAAAAGGGTGAGGGATACAGCTCAGTGGCACAGCACCTGTCTGGCAAGCTCGCGGCCCTGAGTTCAATTCCCAGTGCAAAAAAAAATTTTTTTCCAAGGAAGAAATTAATACCCCTTTATGGCAGGGCAACTGAGAGGGAAGGAAATAAAGTGATTTACCCAGGGCCACAGTTCCCAGCACTGAGCTAGTTTCCAGTCAGTAACAGGCCACCCTCATCATCTGGATTTCTCTGTCTGAAGCCCAAATTCTCTGTACTTCCTGGCCACACCCAATCCAAGTACTGGGATCAAAATGCCAGCAGCTCCATACCCCGCCGCACAGTCAGATCGGCTGGCCAGTGTCCCTGGAACTTCCAGGCCTGCACCTCCCCGCCCTGCAGCCGCACAGTGACTTCGGGACTACACCAAAGGCCACCTGCAATGAATGGTTTCTGGACTAGGAAGAACCACCCCAGGATCTCATGGGCCAAAAGTGTTGCGGGAGTTAGCAAAACATCCAAAGCCACTTCTTTCTTCCGAGACAGACACAGGAGGACGCCACCGAGATCCTGCAAAGTGACTTCCACCTGCTCTCCATGCGTGTACGAACGCTGCTTCCTCCTAGCGCCCGGCCTCTGTAGCTTTATACCTCACAAATCGGAATGAGTTACAACCAACGGCGCCTCGTGGTTTAACTGGCAGTTACTTCTTCCTCGTTCAGGGGTCCAGAAAGTAATGGAGCATCTAACAATTAACTGATGCCATCCTAGAGTCAATGAAATAGGAGATGTAAAAGCTGAAATTTTCTCATCACAAGGTGGCTGCCCTTACCATTCCTCCATGTCATCTCCTACTCTTCATGCTCTACAGCAGGTTTGATTGGTTTCTCCAAAGAAAAAGGCAACCAGGAATCAAGACAAATTTGATAGGGCAAGACTGAATGTTTTTAGCCTTTACATTTTTCAAGCGAAACTCACTTTCTGTTAATTCTTTCAACCTAATGGACCTCAGTGCCCCTTTACCTGTGTGATATCAGAGAACCGGAATGACTCCACACACGGCGTTGACAGCCGCACGGACACAGGCGAGCCCTCAGCAAGGCCCAGGCGTCACAGGCGCTATGCATCCGGGGTTTACCTTCTCACCACACATAGCGGGGTACCTACCTGGGTAGGGAACGCGGGGTAAGGCGGAGGTTTTTAAAAGTGAGCTTTGCTTGGAGATCCTTTTTGATGTAATTAAATGCAGAAGATCCCATACTCTTCAACTAAAGGTGGGAGCTTCATCCTTAGGATGCTTTCCTAGTCTTAGCTGTCCCCAGAGTTCATGTGTTGGGAGCTCAGCCCCTAGGTTCCCATGTGAATGGTTTTAGAGATGAGGCTCTGGGGAGAGGACTAGGATCAGATGAGGTCAAGAGGCTGGGGCTTTGGAGGGACGAGACAGACCTGAGCTGGCAGCCTGCTCGGTCCTGCTCTGCGATGTCCTCTATCCTGTCATGATACAGCAGAGACTGCCAGAACCGGGAGCCAAACCAACCTTTCTTTATGGATCACCTAATTTCAGGTAATTAGTTACGGCAACAGAAAACAGACTAGGACATCAGGCAATCTGCTGTTTATGGAAGCAAAGTATAAAAAAACTGAGAGAACAACCAGAAAATGTCCCACGATGACCTGCACCTCGCCACCCAGGATGTCTCAGGCAGAAAAGTCTCGCATCTCCCAAAGCTTTCACTGTGGTTAAAGAAACACTGCCACTGACCACCTGACCCAGAAGCCCACCATCTCCTTCAACTTTTCAGTTCCTAGCAGAAAGCTTCAAAAATCCTTGGACTTCCAGAATGGCAGTGGGTCTCTTTGTTATGCTAATGAGGTGGTTGTAAGAGACAAGGGGTCTAGACATTTGGGGATGGGGGTAATGGTTGCCGGAAAAACCCACCAATACATTAGAAGATCGGCACCTCCATCTCAACTCCTGGCTTTCAAGGACATCAGAGGGGCTGGAAGCCAAGTTCAGTTGCCACTGGCTAATAAAATAAAGCCTCCATCAAAACTCTTGATCAACAAGGTTCAGGGCACTTCTCGGCTGGTAAATGTATCAAGATGCTGGGAACATGGGCTACCTGGAGAGGCACGGAAGCTCTGTGCCGGCCCTCCACCCCACCTGGCCACCATGTGTGTCTCTCCACCTGGGCTGTTCCTCTTACTCTCTAATAAAATGATTCTCACAATTATAGTGTCTTCCTGTGTTCCATGAGCTGTCGTAGGGTGTTATTAAGCTTGCAGGTAACCTCAAATTTATGGTCGACTAGGCAGAAGTGTCACGGTCCTGGGGACCCGACTTGTGGCTGGTGCTGAAGTTAGGGCAGGCTTATGGGGCTGCTGCTTGCTAGGTGGCGTCTTCACTAACTCCTGGCTGGTGTCAGAACTGAACTGAATTGCACGATGCTCAGTTGGCATCAGAGAGTTGATGTCACCACACTGATGAGACATTTATGTCCTGACCTAAATGGCTTTGCCAGCTGGGGTACAACCTGAGGACAGAGCCTCCATGTGCCTCCAGAGCAGCACAGAGAAGCAGCCTCACACTCATTTCTGAAAGAAAGAATGAATGAATGCTTGCTGGCTTCCAGACTTAACTGCTGCAAGAATATTTATGAATCAAAGAATGGGAGCAGATGTGAATCAAAGAACCCTGTAAAAACTGAATGGCTTGTGGGTTGCAATTTAAGACAGACAGAACTGCTACCTGCCCTGCCACTTATCTACACTCTGCACCAGTCATACAGTGCTCTCAAGGGAGATTAAAAACCTCACCACGCAAGAAATCAGTGTTTAAAGCAAGGCACTGTTTAGCTCTCTGCCATTTTGCATTTGGTCAAAATTAATGGTGGGTAAAGCGCTTGACTCCTGCAGCAGCGCCACACTGCCAGCACCTCGCCTAGGCACCGCCCACGGCCCCGAGGAACCCAAAGGCCTCACTGTGTGCAGGGCTTTTCTGGACACTGAAGGCACCCTGTTGGCAACGTGCCACCAGACCTGGTCGTCACAGGAAGAGACCTCACCACACCAGGCTTCCGGGGGTCTGCCAAGAACCCTCACATAAGGGATAAAGCTCCTGCATCCCCAGCCCCCGAGGACCACCTGCTTTCACCTGAAACACCTTGTGCAGAACACCCCTACTGATCCCGACTGTCACCTTAGGTTTGCGAGGGAAAGGCTACCAGCCCAGCTTCCACCAGGTGGGGGTCTGGCTGCCCCTTTTCCTGCATTTCCTACTCAGCCATCCTGCAGCCACTGGGGGACTGACTGGCTGCTCCAGGGAGGAAGTCCCCTGGAACCACCCCTCTCCGAAGCGCACGGGAAAGGTGGTTAGCAGGTTTCTCTTACCATCTGACTGCAGCAGGTTTCAAGCTCCCTGGGAGAATTTCGCAAACACAGGAGAAAGGCTCGTGAGGCGTGTGGTTGTGTGGCATAGGGCCAGGAGGACACGGAACCACAGCTGGCAGAGGAGCCTCGCACAGCCTCTGAGGGAGGGAAGGACGCGGCAGGGAGGAGTGCCGGTGGCCCCAGGGCCTGACCGGAAATGAGGCCCAGCGGTGGGACCACTCTGGAGGCAGGTCCGACTGCAGTGCTGCCCAGGATGCCGGAGGCCCAGGGTCACCGTGCCTGCCTCGGGCATCACACACACTGCCGTTCTGACGCAAACCTCTCTGCAACACGCCTGCGCTTCACCACAGCTTCCAGGGCTCCTGACCACACGGTGACAGCCATGTCTCCGTTCATCCTGTCCCCTCAGCCCGGATGCCTGCTTCCCAGCTCTCCACCGACTGGCTCCTTTCCATCCTGCTCAGGGTCCTCATGCCACGCCAGCCCTGTGGGACACCTCTGCTAGTAATCATC
>RJWM01018853.1:0-40201 GCA_004363535.1 Dasyprocta punctata
GGATGAGATCCCAGGTGTTGATTCTGGGAAGTGTTTCCCGTGCAATCTGATTTTTGTTCATGAACTCTCTGCCTACTCCTATGTCATCGAGATTTTTACCTACTCTGTCTTCTAGTAAGTTTAGTGTCTCTGTCTTTATATTCAGATCTTTGATCCATTTTGACTTTATTTTAGTGCATGGTGATAGGCATGGATCTAGCTTTAGTTTATGGCAAGGCTGCATGATGGACATCCAGATTCTTGGCCCCAAGGCTTCTTTTGGGTTCCAGTTAGGTGTCAATCAGGGCATAACATAGTTTACACTGTCCTCCACCTGCCTGGCATGTGTGAGGTTGTGAGTTTGATCCCTGGTGCCAAAAAACAAAACAAAAACAAAAACAAAAACATTGTTTACACTGTCCTCAGTTTACTGTTCAGTAGCTTGCCCTTCTGACCTTACATATTACTCAACAGCTTTCCAGGTTCTTTTACTCTCTTCTGAGGTAAACAAAGTAAACAACAATTGCTGACAATGATTGCAATTGGGGATATGTGGTTTTTTTTAAAGAGAAAAACAGAAAAATCAAGAAGCAAGCAAACAATCAAAAAACAACAACAAAAGCAAAATGACAACAACAACATAAACAATAGCAATACAGGATTTCAAAACAAGATAATAGGAATTTAACAATGGTTGCTATATTGCATCTTGTCATCTTCAAAACAGCTGGTCAGACCACTAGATGAAGGCATGCAAGATTAATCAAACAACATAATTTCACTTTGATCAGTTGCTTTCCTTTTTACTATGTCCATTATAACTTTTGGATCTTATTTACACTTCTAATGACACAATACAGTGTTTACACATGCAAGTATCCTTTATTTCACTTATGAGGGTGGTTTATAGTTGCATCCATTTACCAATAAAAGCCCAGAATTTATCATTCTTTATGGCTGAGCAGTATTTCATTGTATAAAGATACCACATCTTTTTCATCCATTTCTCAGTTGATAGGCGTTTGACTTGTTTCCAAGATCTGATGACTAAAAATTGTGCCGCTATAAACATAGGTGCACAACTATTGCTGTGGTATGTTTTCAGTTCTTCTGGGAAAACACCAAGAAGGGAAATAGCGGGGTCAAGTGGAATCCCTAATCCTATTTTTTTCAGGTATCTCAACATTGATTTACACAGCGGTTGTGCCAGTCTACACTCCTACCAACAATGGAGAAGCATTTCTTTTTCCCCACAGCCCCACCAGTATTTGTTATTGGTTAATTTCTTGATGTTAGCCATTCTTTGTGGAGTGAGTTGATATCTCAGTGTTGTTTTAATTTGCATTTCTTGAATGGCCAATGATGTTGAACGTTTTTTCATATATTTATTTGCTATTCATAATTCATCTGAGAATTGTGTATTCTCAGATGCCCATTTTTGGACTGGGTCTTTAAATTGGGGACATGATTTATTTTTTACTCTTTGTATATTCTAGATAAAAGTCATTTGTCTGAGGGATACTTGGCAAAAATCTTTTCCCAATTTGTGGTTTTTCTTTTCACTCGGTGATTTCTTTTGATGAGATCCCAGTTGTTGATTTTTTGAAGTTCTTTCCATACAGCTTGGTTTTTGTTCATAAACATTTCCTACACCTATGTCCTCGAGATTTCTAACTATTTTGTCTTCCAACAGGCTTAGTGTTTCCGTCTTAATATTTAGATCTTTGATCCATTTTGACTTTAACTTAGGGCATGGTGATAGGCACTTGTCTATTTTAAGTCTCCAGCATGAAGAAAGCCAGTTTTTTCAACACATATTAAAGAGGCTATCTTTGTTCCAGTGAACATGTTTGGTCCTTTTGCCAAAAATAAGGTGGTTGACTGTCTTTGCAGTTGTGCCTGTGTCATCTGTTCTGTTCCATTGCTCCTCAGGTTTGTTTGTTTGTTTGTTTGTTTGTTTTCTGCCAAAGCCATGCTGGTTTTATAATAGCAACTTTGTAGTATAATTTCAAGTTTGGGATTTTGATGCCACTTGCCTTGCCTTTGTTTCCCATGATTTTCCATACTATTCTAGGTCTCTTATTGTTCCACATTATTTTCAGGAATGTTTTCTCTAGATCTGTGAGGTATGCTAATGGTATTTAGATCAATATTGCGTTAAATCTACATAACACTTTTGGGAGAATGGCCATTTTCACAATGTTGATTCTTCCTATCCATGAGCAAGGGATGATCTTCTGTATTTCCACAGGATCTCCAATGATTTCACTCTTTTCCTTCCTTATTGCATGAATTTGAGCTGTTTCTTTCCTTTTTTTGAGAAGGTTGGCTAGGAGTTTATCGATTTGGGTTCTTTCTTTCAAAGAACCAAGTTTTTGATTCATTAATTTTTGTATTGCTTTGTTAGTCTCAATTGCATGAATTTCTGTGCTGATCTTTATTATTTCCTTCCTTGTTTGCGCTTTGGACTTGACTTGTTCTTTTTCTAGAAGTTTGAGGTGCAGGATTAGGTAGTTTATTTGTGCTCATTCTGTTTTCCTGATGTGAAAATTCACTGCTATAACTTTCCCTCTGAGGGCTCCTTTCACTGCATCCCACAGGTTCTGGTAAGTTGCTGTCTTAGTTACTTTCACCTGTTGCTGATACAAAATACCTGGCACCCAAAATTAGGCAAGGAAATGTTTATTTCTTACAGTTCTCCAGGGGTTTCAGTTCATACTTAGCTGGCTCCAAGGCAGTGTGGTGTGGTGGGGCAGCCATTCATGGTGGCTGCCAAACAGCAAGGTGTGCTGGTGAGAGAGAGAGAGGGTGGAAGAACAAGAAGGGGAAGACATGCCTTCCTTACACTGTATGTTGGCTCAACCCCTGGGCAGGTGCAATACTCACATCATCAATCCCAGTGCTATACAATAAACCAGACTCAGCCCCTTCCAAATTAGATGAGGCCTTGGGGGGATGCAGATCATCCCATACAGCTGCATTTGCATTTTTGTTTGATTGTATATATTGTTTAATTTCTTCCGTTTCTTCTGTGACCCATTTGTTGTTCAGTAGGGTGCTATTTAATTTCCACATGTTTATCAAGCTTTTGCAGTTTTTGTTTCTCATTAATTTTCATTTCATTGCACTATGGTCAAAAAATATATATGTTATATTTCAATTACTTTGAATTTACTTAAGTAAGAGCTATGGGTTAGTATATGGTCTATGGTCTATTTTAGAGTACATCCCATGTGCAAGTGAGAAGAGTGTGTATTCTGATGTTGTTGGGTGGAACACTCTGTACACTTCTAGTTGATTTGTCTCTTTGTGACAATGGGGTGTTAAGGTGCTTCATTTTAATTGTATTATTATTTGTTTGATTTTTCGTGTCTATTAATATTTTTCTTACACAGTTGGGTGCTCTTATATTTTGTGCACATGTATTTATGATTGTTATCTCTTCCTGTGGAAGTTTTCACCTAACAAGTATATAGTGACCTTCTTTAATTCTTTTGATTATTCTTGGTTTGAAGTTCACATTGTCTGCAAACAGAATAGCTACCCCTACTTTTTACTGGGTTCCTGTCACATGGCGTATTGTTTTCCATCATTTGACTTTCAGTCTATGAATTTCCTTTTGAGCTAAATGTGTTTTTTGTGTACAGTATATTGTTGGATCTTGTTTCTTGATCCCCTCTGCCAGTCTATTTCTTTTGAATGGTGAGTTGAGGCCATTAACATTAATGGTAATAACTGATATGCATTGGCTTATCTTGATCATGTTTCCTTTCTGCTATTGGTTCTCTACTTTTCCTTTCTATTTAAATGACTGTCCTGTTTGTTGGCTTCATTCTGTTGTTGTTTTTGGAACTGAGGTCCATTTCATCTCTTTCTAGAATATGTTTCAGCACTCTCTTTAGGGCTGGTTTCTTTCTGTTGTTGTTCTTGAAATCGTGGTCCATTTTATCTCTTTCTAGAATATCTTTCAGTACTCATTTTAGAGTTTATTGGGTGATCATGATGTTCTTCAGTTGTTCTTTGTCATTGAAGTATCTAGATTTTGAAAGATAGTTTTGCAGGGTACATAAATCTGGGTTGGAAGTTGTTTTCTTTCAGTACTTGAAATACTTCATGCTATTCTTGACTTGATAGTTTATGTTGAGTTGTCTGCTGGGATTCTGATAGGGTTTCTTTTATAAGTGATCTATTTCTTTTCTATAGTGGCCTTTAATATTATGTCCTTATGTTAATTTCTGGGATCTTGATTATTATATATCAAGGTGTACATTTTTTTGGCTATGCCTAATTGGAGTTCTATATGCCTTGTTTGTCTTTATATCAGGTTCTTTCCTCATGTCTGGGAAATTTTCTGCTATTACTTCTGCAAATAGTCTTTTAATGTCATTTGTGTTGTCTCCTTTTTCCTTGACACCTATCAGCCTTACAGTGCTTCTCTTCGCCTTGTCTTGCAACTGCTGAATTGTTATTTCCTGATTCCTTTTTTTTTATTTTTTCAGCACTGGGGATTGAACTCACAACCTCACGCCTGTCAGACAGGTGCTTAAGTCACTGAGCCAAACTCTCAGCCCTGGTTTTTTGAGGCAGGGTCACACTGTGTAGCTCAGGCTGGACTTGCGCTCATGTTGTAGCCCAAGCCAGCCTCGAACTCACAACGTCCCTCCTACCTCAGCCTCCCAAGTGCTGGGATTAAAGGCGTGTGTCACCACGCCTGGCTTTTTACCTTGTTATTTTTAAGAGATCTTTCCTTTCATTATCACTAGGTGTAACTGCATTCAAAGTCTAAGAATGTGTCTTCAATTTCATTCATGTTGCTTTTCCTGGATTTCAATGAAATTTTTGATTTCCTGGATATTTCCTTGAATCTGTTCTAATGTATTCTAATTGTTTCCTGTATTGTTCATTCAAGGATTCCATCACTTTCCTATGCACCTCTATTTTTTATCTATGTCTTCTTTGTAAATATGCACCAATCCTTTCATTATGTTTATCATTTCTGTTTTTGCTTCAGAGATTCTTTTTGGTATGTTTTCCTTTACAGCTTCCTGGAATTGTTTCTTTGCTTCCATTGCTATCATTTCAGAAATTTCAGGTGTGTGACTTCCATTTCATCCGTGTCTATGTCTCCTGAACTTGTTCTGGATGGGCTGGAATTTTGAGATTGTACTTTGTTCCTTTGTTTTGGTGCTTTCCTGTGTTCCTCCAAATCAGCTGAATGCCAAGTCCAAGTTGCTTACTGTGTGTGCTGTTGGCCTGTCTGGCAGTGGGCCACACTGAGGGTTGCTAATGGCTGCAGCTCTCTAGGCTGGGACTCTCTGTCTCTGTGGGCCTCAGGTGTGAGCAGGTCACAAGGGATAGCTTCCAGTCTCTGTAGGCCTCACTGAGTGTTCCCAAATGACTGTAAGTCACTGGGTATGGACTCCAAGTCCCTATGGGCCTCACCAAGGGTTCCTGGATGAATGTGAGTCACTGGGCACAGCCTCCCAATCCACATGAGCTTCACCAAGTTTTCCTGGATGACTGCAGGTCACTAGGTGCAGATTCTCAATCCCCACAGGCCTCACTGAGTGTTTTTTGATGACTGTGGGTCACTAGGCACAGACACCCTATCTCCATGGTCTTCAGAGATGGATCCCAGGTGTGGCAGGTCACTGTCTGTGTACTCCCAGTCCCTGAAGGCCTCACTGAGGTTTTGCAGATGACTGTGGGTCACTGGATGCAGACTGCAAGTCTCTGTGTCCTCACTCATAGTTCTTGGATGACTGTGGGTCACTCGGCACAGCATCCCAGTCCCCATAGGCTTCACTGGGGGATATTGGATGACTGCAGGTAACTGGATGCAGCTTCTCAGTCCCTGCAAGTCTCACCTACGTTTCCTGAGTGTGGGCAGGTCACTGGGCACTGCTTCCCAGTCCCTGTGGACCTCACCAAGTGTACCTGGATGACTGCAGATTTTCAGTATCCAGAGGACTCAGAGATGGTTCCCTGGTGTGGACAGGTTGCTGGGTGCAGCTTTCCAGTCCCTATGAGTTTCACTTAAGGTTCCTGGGGGAGTGTGTGGGAGGCAATGTGTCTTGAACACTGACTCCATGAGATTAGTCAGGGCTTGACATTGCTGTGAGAAAGAGGAATTCTGAGTTTTTCAGCTATACAAATCACTAGAGCTAAATGGTGTATACCCAAAGATGTTTTGGACTGTTCCTCCCAGCACAGGCACTGCCATTTGCTGGAGAGGCAAAACAGTGACTGGAGTCAAGGAGGACACCTCCTCAACTAAGACAGTACTCCTGCTTATGGTCCATCCGGTTGCTTTATCAAGCACCTCTTGCAGAGTGAGAGACTCAGACCCAACACTGAGGACTTTTCATCCTTAGAGGTGGAGACTGCCCCCAGTTCTGGAGAGGACTGCTGGCAGTGATGGCATCCACAGGGTGCAGCCAGCCCTTCATGGGGGGAACTGGCAGCTCCTATGCCCTTGGGTGCTTTATATGGCTGAGGTGGTACTGAAGGGGTGAGAGAGAGGAGTTCATCTCCCTCAAAAGCTGGGGGCAACACAGGGCATTTTTTACCACAAGCTTTCTCTTGAATCATGAATGCCATTCAGGGAATTCCCAGACACACAACTCCGGATGATGCTCAAGTCACATGTAACCAGGAATCAATATATGGAAACTGACCTGGATGCCCTGGGTTTCTAGTAACAATATCACACACCCTACTGGCTATTTGGCAGTCGAGCATCCCCTCCAAAGGCCACCCAACCTTAAAAGTAGGCCATTCTATCTCACAGAAAGTTCAGAGCTTTCACTTTTTCACCTTACCCCCATAATCACCACCTTGAAACTTGTCAAAATTCTTAAGCATACATTCCAAAACAGTCAGCTGCAAGCAAAGCCCACTGTGACCAGAGTTCAAACAAAACACACAAAGCCACAGTCTATCTTGGTAAGTCCTCCCTTCTCCACTCACTAAGAAAAACAAACAAAAGTCTGAAATTAGCAGTTTGAAAAGGTGGCGATCTTCATGATGGTTCTGCTGTAGGCAACCTGAATTCTTCTGAGTTTCCTGGTACAGAACTGCAAGAGGTAGAAACGGCAGGGTTAGGACAAACACTAGGGCTCCAAATAAGATGGTGGCTTCAATGGTAAGCTAGAAGTTCAGGCACATTTGGGGTATCATACAGGCACACAGACAAACAACCCCAGGATACAAACTTCACTCCCAACCAGGAACTTGGAAAAAATTGTAGCATCAAGCTCCTTCCAATGCTTGGCTGCACCTATCCTTACACACTGTGTCCAGTGGACCAGCTTCTAAATTTCCAGAGCAAATACTAGCTCAAAGAAACCAATCCCTGTGTGAACCTTCAGCAACTGACAAATAAGACCAAATCTGCAATTCTTACCTTGGTCAGGAGATGGGGCTTGGTTGTTTCTGCTGTGCTGTCATGGCATTCTGCCCAGCAGCTGTCCTGAGAGGTCACTTGAAATCAGAGGAGGCACCCTGCTTCTCAAAGATTGACTGATGGGGCAAGGAGGCCAAAGGTCCCCTCAACTGAGAGCTTTTACTGTGGGCTAGTCTTGCTGAAGCCTCCAGAAATGTGGCAAAATTAGTGAAAAAAATACCCACATAAGGCTGAGAATTGAGAAACAAGCAAGTTTCATTTGGCTAGCTGGGTGATATTATCAGTACTCTACCATGACACACATCAACCCCACTCTTTTTTCTCCAGAAGTTTATATATCTTTCCAGTAACCATGGCAACCTTATCTTTCTTCAAATTTGTAAGTTCCTCAGTTACTATGTCAACCCTATTACTGTACTTAAAGTCTCATGGTAATGTGGGCTGCTACAATCCAGCCAATGTAAACTTTCCTTTTAATGACTGCTGCAACAAGAACATAATATGGTTAGAAGAAGCAGGGAAACTAGACCAGCAAGTAAACCAATTCAAGGCCATAATGTCAGGTCAAAGTATCAGATTAGACCAGAAAGGCAAAAGGTCAAAGTCAATTGAACCAACTCCAGTAATAATGACCTCGAATGAAGACATAACAGTAGTCAGAATTGGCTGCAAAATAAAGTCTGAACATTCAGAGCCAATTAAACATAGATGTGTCAATATTAAACTCACCAAGACTTCAGATGGTAGGTTTGGTTTAATAGAGAATAAGGAAATACCAAATTTGTTTAAGACTTGAACAGATGGGCTATCATCCAACCATGAGCTCATACGCCGAGCATTGGTCCGATATGCCATCTTGGGAGGAGCAGTGGGAGGAGACTGAGACTATAAAAGAAGAGGAACCAGAAGCTCTAGATGCTCTAGACATCAAGGACTGGAAGTGCTTCTCCATGTCAGATGAGGACTCCGATGCTTGGGAGAGAAGATCAAACAAGAGCACAGGATCCATGGATGTTCAAGATACTAACACCAACACGAGCAAGGCATCATCCACTGGAGGAAACTCCAAAGAACTGCCTGCAAAGCAACCAACTGAACAGCCAGAGGAACCAATCAAGACTCAACCATTTGTTTGGGAGCTTAACAAATGGTGGTTTGACAGTGACATGCAGGAACCTCAGAACTAGATGCCAAGTACCAACTGACCTCGAGCTCTATCTCTTTTAAACTAGCCAAGCAGCACATTGCAGTGTCTAACATGTTTATTCGTTATGCAGGATTCACTCTTCCAGGCTACAACTATCTCAGACCAGGCATCACACTCCACGGACAGGAACCAACCAACCCAAGTGATTCGCCTGCCAAACGACACGATGAACATTATCATCTACTTCAAGAATTGGGCAATAACCCTTACATTTTCTTCAATGAGGCAGAAGTTAACTTTATTAAAGATACAGACCATGTAGCAGACTGGGGTGGCAAATTTGGCAACTTCAGAGTTAAGAGACAAATAGCTCCAGCTCTGGCACAGCTCTGGCCAAAAAAGGCCAGAAAAGAGCAACCATCCACAGGTGGTAAGAAAAGGCCTGCTCCAAGACACATCTTCATCAACCAAGCTAAGAAAAAAATACTTGGGAGTAGAACAAGACAAAAAATGGAAAACGGACCAGAAGGGATGGACACTGGTGAGACAGCCTTTGGAGCTGAACCATCCAAACCTGGCACTGCAGGAGGTAGCGGTGGGGTCGACAGAAGTACTGACAGCTATAACAATACAGCTGAGTGGAAATATTTTGATGAGTATGTTATTATAACTTGTAATGCTTCTAGACATATAATTTTAAATGAGGCTGATCATGCTGAATATACACTACAAAAAACTGCCAATGTAGCTTTAGTCAGCACTGGATCTAGCAGTAAAAATAACTCTTGGACAGATAATGGACATGCACAGATCCTAAAACCATGGTTTCTGCTTGATGCAAATGCTTGAGGGGTATGGATGTCTCCTGGTGATTTCTTTCATATGGCTACTACTTGCAGAGACATCCAACTAATGTCATTAGAGCAGGAAATATTTAATATTTCAATTAAAACCATTACTGAGACAGCAACTACTCTTCCACAAATGCAATACACAAATGATCGTACTGTTACTACGCTTATTGCAGAAGACACTAACAATGTGTTTCCTTGGGCTTCTGATGGTGCTCTCTTAAGCATTTTAGGATGCAAACCATGGCAAACTAACCAATTAGAGCAATATGGCTACTATGCTAATTACTTTATGATTTTACACCAGCTAACTCTACTCAAAAGACTTGCTTCGCTGAAAACATGTATGTGCCAGGAAATAAGCAACTCTTCATGACATTTGAAAATACTATACCAGTTGAAATGCTTAGAACCGGTGATTCTTGGTATTCAGGGCAATATATGTTTAAAACTAAACCTGTTAACCTTAGAAGAAATGTTCAAAGCACCAGAATGTTGGGTAGAGCTCCTAGAATAACACCAGACTTTGAAAATGATGCTAAAGCTAAAGTATTAGAAGGCAAGAAAAATGTGGGTGTAAGAGGTGGAAGGCCAGAAACTCTTCACTCTGAAGCAATCAGAAAAAGACAGCACAAAGTCAGGCATCTCATACCACAGCATGTTTTTGAGATAGGAAAGGGCAGTCCTGCCTTAACTCTAGGGTCAATTGGTGGCAATCAGAAAAAGTGTGACACAAATAAGGTCTGGGTCGGTGATAATAATGGAACCATGAGACTTGTTTTTGATTATGCACATGGTGCATCACAAGATAAGGGAGACCAGACAGATATATATACAGAGACTGAATGGTGGCAAGAGTCTCAACCAACCAACTCATCTAAAAGTTTTTGGCAAAATCAGGTTGGTGGAAAAATATCATCTGGTGGCAGTGGCAATACATCCAATAATGACCCAAATAACCAAGAGTACAAGGTTCTTGGTCTCACTCAAATTAATACATACTCTGACTTTGTAGCAGTGAACCAAATGGATCCATACTACCCCCATGGGCCAGTTTATGACAAAAGGGGCCACTATGACAAGGCTTCAAACCTAAAACAAACTGCTGCATTTATTCTAGATGACAATCCACCAGGTCAGATATTTCTTAGGCTGTCTCCTCAATTTATCAACCAATTCAAGCAGAATCTAATGATAAATGCAAAAATATCCACTTTTGCCTCATTCTACTGGAGGCACAAAATTGTTTTTAAAGCTAAACTGAGGGCTCCACATGCATTCAACCCAGTTCAGCCACTATTCACAATTGATGACCCAACAGCATACCTACCAAACTTCAAGGGTGACATTGATTTTTTTCTAATTGCAAGGAAGCAGGTTTCCTTCTATGCTTACTAAGTTTGAAGTGTACTCATTGTGTGATGTTTGCTGTGAAAACAAAATTTACTGTGATATCCCTACCTTTGTGACACTACCCTGTTTGCAGTGGATGGCGCCAAAGACAAAAAAAATCATAAAATAAAAGATCTTTAAAACTGATAAAAGCCTAGCCTCTTTTCTCTTGGGAGACCAACCATCTAACAGGGATGTGTTGATGAGGAGCGGGCGGGCAGGTATAACATAGAGTATCCCATTGACCAAGCACTACATGCTAGACATTACACACCAACCAACCTTAACCCTAACCAAAAGATAAAAAATTAGTTTAAAGTTTCCTTGTGTCATGTAATACTTTTTAATTAGAGAGAGATAACTAACAAAGAAGTTATTTTGTACTAAAATGGAGATTTAAATGTTTCAGGGTTAATGTTATCATGACTGTCATGCTAAAATGTTATGTTGCCTTAGATCTAATTTTGTCTATAAAATTTCATAATCATTATCCGTTAACATTCTTCAAGGATTCAACTTCTAAGACAATCATGATTGATAAAGAAATAACAGTTCATTGTTTACACTATATATTTGCAGACACTTGATATCTATATAAGATCATACCATTAAACCTACTGTTCCCTCAATAATATGGATATTACTAATTTACTTTTCTGGGTGTTCTACAGCCAAGGTTTAGAGTTCAGAACTACAAAGATGACTTGGTTAAGAGAACAAGCAATATTTTGTCCCTGGCCCTCCAAGGTCAACAAGGACCCAGGACAAAAGGGCAACAAGATCCTACAATGTTGATGAATCATGAAACCTCCCAAGCAAGGAGATTGTTGAACCTCAGAGAATGAAAGCCAACCAATGTACAGTGTATCAAAAAGGTGGGTCCCCAAAGAGAGAAATATGTCCAGTGCTCCTATGGGAAGCCACATGGTCAAACAAGACCGTGATCCATCCTGGCAGCTGACACTAACAGAGGAGCTAAATGGCTATATACATGGCTCCAAAAGTAATGCCCAAATAGACTTAAGTGATCTTGAAATACAGTGAGAGTTTAATTTTGATTAACTCAGGTCTCACTTTAACTTGGTCTTTAATACCCAGTAGAAAACTATAACCAAAAGATGTATAAAAATTAATATCATAGTAGTAAAGACTAGATATAAAATGGTATCTCTGGTGACTGATCCCTGCTGTCAGTATCCACTACACCTGTAGCAGACCACTGTTATAGTTCAATCAGGCTAAAAAACTACAGAGTAAGCTATAAAACCACAAGAGTATTTAAATTCCTTAGCTAAAGTTTTCCATTTAATTCACTGATTTGTGTACTAATAAAGGAAATTTTTGTCGTCTTTAGATAAATAAGTCAGATCTGGTTAAAAAAAAAAAACCTTAAAATACATACCAGACTTACAGAAAAAATCCTTCAGTAGAGAGGTGTAGAAGCTAGCTGGTTATAATCATTATTCCAGCCCCTTAAGAGAAGTGTCTGGACATGGCTCTTTCACCATACTGTCTTTCCATTCTAGTATTCATGCTTTGATTGCACATGTTTTAGTCTCTTTGAAAAATTTGTTTATCCTCACCTAGAGGCTGCCAAATTCCAAGTGATTTTGCAGGTAGACCCAATGACAAACATACCAGATTCCTTTCACTGGGATTCACTAGATCAATATTGTAATGGGAGTTCATAATTGCTAAACAGCAGCATAATTTCTATCAAAGCCCTGGAGAAGGCCCTTGATTGTGGTCTACCATTCTTAGTTTAAAGCAGTTACATGAAAACTATGCCCATTATCCCCTAAACTCATGGTGGATTAACTAATAGTCAACTTGTAACACCTAGCAGAAATAAATCAGCATGATGCTGGGTGTGAATAGCCCACCTGAAGACTGTTGCCAATAGCATAAAAAGAAGAACTGGAGGGAAAGATAGTGTACTGATTTTCCTGGAGAAGTTTGTCATGCTGGTTTTCCTGATATGAACTCAGCTGTTCTCATTGTTGAAGGTGCTTGGGTCCTCACTGTTGCTGAGGATGACTGCAGTCCTTTTCAGGGAAGCTCTGGTCCTTACCTTGAGCATTGCTTCTTGACTCCACTACAGATCCTTCAGCCTGCTGCCACAGATCCTTCATCCCTCTGGCAAAGGCTTTCTAGCTTCCGCCACTGATCTTTGGGTCTTCCCAGTGTATATCCTTGATACAGACTTGCATGAGACATTGTTGTGTGCACTAGGCCCCCAGTTGGACTCATGAAGGACATTGCTATGGGCTCTAGGTCTTCAACTGGACTCATGCAGGGCAATGCCATGGAATCCAGGGTCCCAGGCTGGATTCTTTGGGTATTTAGTGTATGTATAGATCTCTTGCACTCATTTGCATTTGATTCTTTGGGTGAATATTATAAAATGATCCTGTAAATTATGTGTCCTGTATTAAACATTTCCCCTTGTAAACCCTGACTACAACAACTCAGTTTGAGATAACTCTTCAATGAGGTGAATATCATAAGCAGCTCAATTAGATATAAATTAATATACAGTCAGAGAGAAACTGGGCTCTCAAGGAAGTCATAAAGAGTAGAGACATCAGAATTGTGACTGGAGGACTATTTGAAGAAGACAATGCCTCAAGATAAAGTCACAGTGGTCCGACTTACATACTTCCCTAAGGAATGAGCAGAACTGTAATTAGTATCACCCAGTCCATTCAGTCCAGATATGCATTAAACACCTTGGTGAATGACTAGAACACCTGAACCCATACCTTTCCAAAGTATTCCCATTTTAGAAATCACAGATGAGCCAAGTTTAATGACGTCAGCCACATACACTTCCTACTTCACATGCTTCCCTATTGGATCAGTATTAGCTAAGCAGCTAATATTGTAATCTGATTGATTGATTATACTTTGACTGATGCTGTACCCACATTGTGACTTTGCTGTATAAACTAGCCCTGACAAAGGACCTCAGTTGCAATCCACTCACAACCCCTCCTGCCTCTCAGGAGCTATATCTTAATAAACCTTTTCTAGTCTCTTTTTTTTTTCTGTCCGTACTGGGGATCAAACTCATAACTTCACACCTGCCAAGCAGGCACTTAAGCCACTGAGCCAAACTCGCGGCCCTATATTTTTTCGAGGCAGGGTCACACTGTGTAGTTCAGGCCAGCCTTGCTCACGTTGTAGCTCAAGCGAGCCTCATACTCACAATGCTCCATCTACCTCAACCTCCTGAGTGCTGGGATTAAAGGCGTGCACCACCACACCTGGCTAGCTTCCCTACTCTTAACCTCTGTTATCTCTTGAAATTCATTCTTGGATTTCAAGTCTCACAAATTCTGCACATCTGACATTAAGCAGATTTGGAGTTGTATTTCTCCTATAACATTAAGATTTTGACAACTTTTAAGAGATAGACTAAATGCATTTTGCATAAAACAATGCTCATGAGTATTCCAGGTGCCAAGGACAGAATGCTATGATTTATATCTAAATGTCCCTCCAAAACAACATGTACTCACAGGTGGGGTTTTTGGGAAGTGTTTTGATAATGGGGGCACAATACTCATTAGTGAGTTAATTCACTGATGAATTTATATCTAAATGGGATGTTTGGACATGAAACCTGGTCAGAGGAGGTGGGTCACTAGGTACATGGCCTAGAAGGGTTTACCTCCTTCCTTCATCCCTTGATTGCTTTCTGGTTCCCATTGCCATGTCATGAGATGCTTTTTTCTCTGCTGTGCTCCTCTCGTTTGCCACCTTGCCTTGGAGCCAGACAACTAAGGACTGAAACCTCTACAAACTGTGAGCTAAAATAAAATTTTCCTCCTTTAAATTGCGAGTGTTTTGCCCTGTGTCCTTCAAATGAAAAAGCAACTAAGATAGTGTTTTAGATCTACAATGTTTTTCCAAATTCTCGTGAGTTTAGAATGTTGTTGGACTTTGAGAGTACTATATTCATCAATGTATTAGTCCTTTGATGATTTTATAACTGAATGTGTTATTAAGAGGTAGGGCCTGGTTGGAGGGGGTGAGTCTCCAGTCATGACATGGAAGAGTGTATTCTTATCTGAACTCTTCCCTTCTCATTCTCTCTGCCTCCAGCTGCCATGCACATCTATGTTTGTGCCTTGAAGCCAGATGACCATGGATCCAATACTTTCTTTTAAATATCCAGCATCATAATTTTAATCTGTATTAGGTTGTCATAAATTCTCTTTTGCTTTTTTTTTCTGAGGTAGAGTCTCACTCTACAGTCCATATTCTTTCCTCTTGCCTCAGCCTCAGGAGTCCTAGGATTACAGGCTTGTACCACTGCATCTAGCAGTAATATTCCTTTTTTTTTTTTTTTTTTTGTACCAAGAAACAAACTCAGAGCTCATGCTTGCTGGGCAGGCACTGTGCCATTGAGCTGTATCCCTGGCTCCCTTCTTATGTGTATCAAAACTCATACCAAACAATGAGTTCTGGGTTGCAAAAGAGGATTTAATTTTTGCACCTGACCATTAAGTTTTAGTCCACATGTTAATACAAAAACACTCACAAGTGCCATTGTACACTTTGAAACTGTGAGTCAAACTAAGCCTTGTCCTTTCATTTGTAGGTGTTAGACATTTTGTCCCAATGACAGGAAAGTGACTAATACTTTGGACTGGTACATTACCTGTCAAGTACATTCTGGGGCATTTGTTTTGTTGCTGCTAATAAATAATTTCCTTAAAATTATTAGTGGTTGATAATTACTTAAAGTTACAAAATTAAACTTTCTTTTTCAGGGGTCATCAAACTGTGCCCTAAGTGCAAAATTTGACCCGTAGTTCATTCTTATAAATACAGATTTATTTGCACACATTCAGACTCATTAACTTAATTATTGTCTATGACCGCTTTTGATGTATAATAGCAGAGTTCATTAGTTGCAACAGAAAAACTCAGGCTTTAAAGTCTACAGCATTTACTATGCAGTCCTTTACAGAATAAGCTCATTGGCCTTGGGTTTATTTCAATGAATTCTTTTTAGTTTTTATAAATTTTTAGGTAATTTTCCAATGTTATCTAGATAAAAAAAAAAACCTTCACCTAAACATATTTTTATTTTTTGTCTTAGTCCACTTTCCCTTCCTGTGTAAAATACCTGAGATAAGGTAATTTATAAAGAATAATTTACTTGACTCACAGTTGAGGAATTTAGAAAGTCTAACAGCATGGTCCTAGAATTTGACATGTGGTGAGGAACTTCTTGTGGCATCATAACATGGCAAAGGGCATCACAATATGAGACACAATGCAGGCCCCTTCCTAATGACTTCATCTCATACTAATTACCTTTCCACCTCCAAATACCATGAATGTATGAATTTTTGGGTTGTTTCCAACACATGAACTTTTGAGGAATATATTCAAACTGTAGTGTCTCATCTTTTTTTTTAAATTGATTCTTCTTATTTTGTTAGTTTAGTTGGTTGGTACTGAGGTCTGAAGTTTTGTGTCCCCAAAAATTCATGCATTTAAACCTACTCACCAACATGGCATTAAGAAGTGGAGTTTTTGGGAGATCATTATATCATCAGGGCAGAGTTCTCATGAATGTGATTATACCTTTATAACAATAAGTCCAAGAGGTTTTGTTTGCTTCTTTCACCATGTGAGGACGCAACAATAATGTCCTATTTATAAATCAGGAAAAGGATCTTTACCACACACTCAATTTTCCCATACTTGAATCTTGTACTTCATAGCCTTCAAATTAAAAAATGAATTCCTATTGTTTATGACCCATCTCATTATGGTATTTTGGTATAGCAGCCCAAACATACTAAGCCAATTATGAGTTGGTTGTGAATTGCCTAAGATTTTTTCTGATATTAGCAAAAATATCTGTAGTATTTGAATTTTAAATAGAATGCTGACTTTTGGATTAAAATACTTGTCTTTATATTAGGAAAATATGTTTGGTGGACTGTACTAGGGATTGAACTCAGGGATTTTCACATGCTAGGCAAGCACTCTACTATTGAGCTAAACCCTTTTTATTTTATTTTTGAGGCAGGAACTATTAAATTGCCCAGATTACTCTCAAATTCGCAGACCTCCTACCTCAGTCTCCTCAGTAGCAGGGATTACAGTCATGTATCATTGTACTCAGCTACGAAAATATCTTTATGTCTCTTACTGTCAGCCTCTTGAATTACATTATCGAATTATAATATTGAATCAATATTGAATCACAGTATTCAATCAATATTGAATTACATTAACTATCTTTTGATAATTATTTTCTATCTTGATGTAGTAATATGAATAATTATTTTATTATCTAATGACAATTATCCTTCAATTTCTTATAAAAACATACTGATCTAATAATAGGATTTTTAAAATCTGTTCCCAGACTTTTTTTACTTTTTTATTTGTGAGAAAAAGACAGAGAAAAGAAAATCAAAAGCGACAAACAAACAACAACAACAAGCCCAAAACAATAATGGTACCTAGATTTTTTCAATAGCATTTTATGTAGGATGCTTTGCATCAATATTTAGAAATATAAATTAATATGCTTATTATTTTGTCCTATTTGCCAGATTTTAACAATATTACACTATTGAAATAATACAAACAGGGAATATTTCACTTTTATGTTAGCCTCTGAAATAGTCTCATTGGAAAATAAACAATTTATTTCTGAAATACTTAAGAAATTCCTGTATAAAACTATCAGGATAAAGAGATTTTTTTAGAGCTAATGCTTTAACAGCTCTTTTGCTTTTTTTATTTTCTTTTCCCTGCTTTTCCCCTAATGCTAATAATTCAGAATGTTGGTAAATATCGATTGAAAAGAAACTTTTCTAGCAGCATTGCAAATTTGTAGACTTTACAAAATAATTTTCCAATATGAAACAAATGATAAATGTGTTATAATGGAAAATTTACTTCTTAAATCTTATCTTTAAAAAATGATCATGCCCCTAATACAATCACATACAATTACAAAAGCTTATATAGAATAATTTTATTTTTAGCTTTTTTAGACGCCATCAAGACATATTACATGGTTACTAAACCATTTTACCTCCCTGCTAACAATAGATGAGGGCTCCAAATTCTCCACAATACATTTAACAAAATCCAGCACCCTAGTATGGTAAAAAGTAATCAACACTAAGACTATAAGGAAATATTCTCAACATGATAAAGAGCCCCTTCCAAAAATGTATGCTACGCCATGCTTAATTTTGAAATACTGAAGGCTTTCATCCTAAGATTTGAAACAAATCTAACCTGTCTATTCATCTTATTTCTATTAAACTTTGTGCAATATTGTACTAGATATTCTAAATACAGCAGTCTTGCGGTTGCTTTATAAGTTACTGAGCAAAGATTTCCTTTAATTCCTGTTACTAAACATCTTTCAGTCTTTGTCAAGGGATTCTCTGTTTGTCACATCTTCAGCACTCAACCAGGCACTTTATACCATTTCCCCACCTTTTCCTTTCCTCTTCTACAAAGCCTCAAAGTCAACACAAGGTGAGAATTTAGCCCTTTTTCAGGTATTTCCTCTGAATGTGCACACCACTTATTACTACATGGCCTTCTAAATTTCCAGAAATACACCACAACTTTTAGAGCACATTGAGAGCTTCTCATTCTCCAGCCTTTCCTTCCAAGATTTTTTATTAGTCTATTGTTTACTCCAACTCTTTTCTATCTCCAGTGGCAGAAGAACTAAAAGATTATCCCACAGATATTTTGGAGAAATGTGAAACAGTTTTGCCACTGCACCAATTCCCAGTGAAGGAGGAATAAAGGCAATCCTCTTGAACTGAACTTCTATGAAGTCAAAAGCCAAGTAAGAACAAATAACTAATTACAGTTTCTTCTGAATAGGATTTGTTCTGCTCCTTCAGAACAAAGAATGTGGAATGTTATTTCCAAAGTTACTTTTCAGCTTTGTAGCAGAGAACAGCACTGGAATAAGTTAAAACTCGTAAGTTTAATGTTCTTACTGTTAATTCAGTATTTCTATTGGACATGTGCTGTCTAGGTTTCTGCAAGCCTTTGGTTAATTTCTACAGTTTTGAAAATGCTTTTCCTGACAATTTCTGAGCACTTTTCCTTTTTTAATGAAGGAATTGAATTTGGTGCTACATATTCTCCAATATTTGCTGATATTACTGTATTTTTTAATGTGAATGCAGTCTTTACATTTCTATATTTTTAATTTATAAACTCTAGCCAGGTCAAAAGAGGTTTTTTAAAAAAACCAGTTTAAAACTATACAATGTATTAAGTATATGCATTATGTGAAGAAAAATATGTCATTTGAATAGGACATAAAATATGAAATTGCCATTGTTTGTTCAACATTATGTTACTGTTAATGTTGTTCTCTATAAAAGATAAATCTTTTAGGATAAAATATAACAGATGCATTTCTCCAAAGGATTGATCCAGAAATTTCCTGATCATTATCACCATCATTTTCCAAATAATTTATGGGGTACCTATCTAATCCCATATAAAATATAAAATAAATATGCTATATCTAGGAAAACGTAAAACCATATATGTGATAAAAAATATTGTCACCAAATTAATCTGAACGTATTAGTGATGCTAGCAAAACAATTCATTATAAAATAGCTGTTGGCTATATGTAGGGAAAATAGAGGAAAGAAGGCAGAGATAAATATGACTCAAGTGAAAAATGACAATTTCCTAGTTGTAAGATAAGATTTTACCAATCAGGGATACTAATCAAACAAATACTTTAACAAAATTATGAAACACACATTACCTTACATACATAATCATATACAATACAATTGTAGCAAATATATAATTAGTAAGGTGCTAAGATCCAAAGAATTTTTTGGGACACTTTTTTTTCTTTTTTACCATTTTAGAGAAACTTCTTGAACTCACTGACTTCATTTTGTGGCAGGAATGAAAGAACTCACTGAGGACAGTAACATGGTGGTGGAGACAAGTGAAATATTTCCAAGAGGAATATAACTTGGGAGAATATGCATAATGAACATTCACTACATTCTTCCAATGAAAGTAGAGAAAATAGAAAAGAGGATCACTAAAGAAGTAAAACTTTCAGAGCACTCATTGAGGAAAAGGACTGAGATATAGGTCTACTATGATCAAAAAGTAAAATTTTAAAAATTTAAACTAACACCCTAAATGTCAAATTGGTTCACATTTGCTTGTAAAAATTATTCATGAATTCTTTTCTTTTTGTGCTTTAATAATAAACCTATTTGCCTGTGTGTGTGTCTTTATTTTTAAACAAAATTTTGCTTATACTTAAAAATATAAGATCCTTGCCTTCCATAACAAAATACCACAGACAAGGTGGCTTAACATTTATTTTCTTAGAGTACTTGAGTTTGAAAGATTGAGTCCAGAATGCTAGCATGGTCACTTTCTAATGAGGGTTTGCTTCTTGCTTTGTAGGATTCATCTCTTATTATATCATCACATAGCAGAAGTTTGGGAAAGAGAGTGAGAACAAGTTTTCTGATAGCTTCTCTCTCTCTCTCTCTCTCTCTCTCTCTCTCTCTCTCTCAGATGTATACACACATACAGAACTGAATTTAGAGTTCACACCCTACACACTAGGCAAGTGTTCTTCCAATTAGCTATGCCTCTATCTGAGGTATCATTCTTATAAGGGGACCATTTCCATCATGAAGGACAGACCCTCATGAATTCATCTTATTCAATTAACTCCCATTATGGCTTGTGTCTAGATGTGCCTACAAAGCCTCATGTGGTCAAAATAACTATGAACTGAAACATCTGTTACTGTGAGCTATGTTAAACCTTTCCTCCTATAACTTTGATTGTTGGGAAATTTTTCTCAGCAATGACGAAAGTAACTAAGACAAAATTTGAGCCAGGAGTGGGGGCATCACTGTGACTGTACCTGACAGTGAGGTTTAGAGGACTTTGGAACTGGCTTGTGGGAATAGTATGGAAAGTCCTGGAGTTTCTAGCTGAAGAAGCAGCCCTGCAATGCCTTAAGTTGTACTTGATGCGAGATTCTGGTAAAGACCAGGCTCAGAGCTCAGAAGATCAGAATGCTGATAAAAACACAACTGGTAAAGACCAGGCTCAGGAGATTTCCGTTGGGGAGAAAGATCGAATTTGTTGTTGGACTCCAAATGATGTGTGTTACACCTTGGCAGAAAGTACATTTTGGTTGTGTCCAGTAACTTTCCCTGAGGCTGATATTAAGGAAAGCACACTAATTAATATTGCAGAAGAAATTTTGAGACAGTCTAATGTCAAGGAAGTGGCATGGCTACTGTTTAGAGCTTTGGACCAGATCGATATTGAGAATCAGGAGTAAGGAGCCCAACAGAATGATTTAAAACATTTTGTGTTTGACCTGAAAGGAAGTTCCAGCAAATCTGTGAATTGCGAAGATAGAGCACAGGAGAAATTTGTTGCTGAGAAGGAACAGGACTATGGAAAAGTTGGCCTCAGGACATCACAAGAAACAGAAAGACTACAAATTTGCTGCCTCAAGGTTGCAATGATGAAAGAATTTGCTTTGAGAAAACAGTCCCAGAGCACCATGTTCCTGAATGCCAGAAGCCTACAGAACTATTCCTTGGGATTGGGTTCACAGTGCTCACCAATCCAGGCATTCAACTCTTATAGCTAAGAAAGAAGGAAGCATAGCTAGTACTACAACTTGTTGCAGACCTGGGCATCATTCACGTGGTACTGGGTTTAGAAGCATGCAGAATGCAAGAGTTGTGAAGTCAGGAAGCCTTCTACCAAAACTTAAGAAGAAGACCTGGAAGGCCAGGCAGTCTGCTCCTGAGTTTGTTAAACTGTGAGTGTGATTCCAAGGGTTAAGTGGAGGTCCTAGAAAGTTGGAAAAACCAGAAAACTGGATCATATGAGAAGAGTTGCAATGGGTGAGCAACAAAGCTAGCCCAAGAGACAAACTGTGAGAGCTACCACCATTTTAAGCACCTTAGTTGTGGAGCTACCCAAGCCCTTTAGAATTTACATCTTGCCACAGACTGCCTTGGATGTTGGACATGGAACTACAGGACTTTATGTTTGGACTACTGGATTTTGTACTTGGTTTGGTCCTTTTCCTTTATATGCTCTTGTTTGGAATGAGAAAGTTTTTCTTGTGTCATTGTATGTTGGAAGTGTTCAACATTTTTCTCATTTGTACAGGGTCTTGCAACTAAAAGTTTGCCTTAAATCTTAGAGGAGTCTTTAGACATGGACTTTTCAGTAATGCTAAAACTGTTAGAATTTTGAAAAGCCTTGGAGATAAGCTATACGAATTTTGTATAAAGGCATGTGTATGAGTTTTGCAGGGTCAGGGGTAAAATGTTGTTTTCTGTCTAGATGTCTTCCAAAAGCCTCATGCATTCATAGGTGAGGATTTTCAGAGGTGGCTTGATCTAGAATGTGTGATATTGTAATTAAGGGTGTGTGATTACTAAATTAGTCCAATGATTGGTTTGGCATAGTTCTGGACATGGCAATGGGAAGGCTCACCCTGGGAGTGTGTGCTACCTGCACTAAGGTCATGTCTCCTAGATACACTATAAAGGGCAAAATGAAGGTTACTGTCATCATTGCTGTTGCAGTTTCATTACTTTACTGCTTTGCTCTCCTGCCCACCCTGAACTGTTTCTCCTTCACAATCCACACTGCTGTACTACACTGCCTTGGAGCCAGTCAGTTATCAACTGAAACCTCTACAAACTAGGCTAGAATGAACCTTTCCTCCTTTAACTTGGAGAGTTGGGTATTTTGTCTCTGCAATGAGAAAAGTAACTAAGTCACCTCTTAAAATGTCTAACTTTAAATACTGTCATACGAGAAGTTAAAGCTTCATCAGATGGATTGGAGGAGACACAATTCAGTCCTTAGTATTTTGTCTGTAGCTCTCTAAAATTCAAATACAAAATGTATTCATTCTATCTCAACTGCTCCAAAAAAACTATTCATTCCAGCATCAACCATAAATTCTAGAGTCCAACATCCCTCCTAAATATCTAAATCAGCTATGAGTAAAACTCAAGGGCCAATTGATTCTAAAGTAAAAATACCTCTCCAACTGTAAACCTATGGAAGCAGACAAGTTATTTCTTTCCCAAATTCAATTTTTGGGGGAGGCATAGGATAGAAATTCCCATTACCAAAGGGATAAAACAGTAAGAAGAAAGGAGCGGTAGGTCCCAGACAAGTCCAAACCTAGAAAGGCAAATATCATTAGATAATAAACCTCAAACATAATATTTCTTATTTTGATGGCTGTATTTCAGGTTTACTGGAGTGATGACTTCCCTCCCAAGGGTCCAAGAAGCCCTATTCCCATGGCTCTGCAACATAGTCTTTCTCCCAAGTGTTTGGCCATGACCATCTGTCCTGTTGAAACTCAAGGCAGACTATTGTGGTTTTCCTCATGATAGCCCACACTGCTTCATCCAGGGTGTATTTTTATCTTGTTTTTTCCTCTTTTACTTGATCCAAACTCACTCTACAGAACCAGGTCTTCCTTTATCCTTCACTTTTAATTTTTCAAACTAATTTTGCCAAACACAAATAAAGAAATAAACTCAAGGCAGTGGCCCTGAAAAACCGCTGAATAATCACTTTTGGGGTCACGCTATATATATATATATATATATATATATATATATATATATATATATTTCAGAGCAAGCTTTTTCCTAATTTTTGTGTATAGATAGGTGAGAATTTTCTAATCTTTAAATTCTCATTTCTTTTTGAAGACAGTTCTTTCTTCAGTTAGTCTTTCACCTTTCAAATTTTACTATAAGCAATCAGTAGAAACCAAGCTGATTTTCCAACACTTCTCAGCTAAATATCCAATTCAACCAGTCACAACTTCTTTCCACAAGGCCCTGGAGCACAGATCAGCCAAATTCTGTGCACTTGATAACAAACACTGCTTTTCCTCCAGTTTC
This sequence comes from Dasyprocta punctata, assembly GCA_004363535.1. Taxonomy (NCBI): domain Eukaryota; kingdom Metazoa; phylum Chordata; class Mammalia; order Rodentia; family Dasyproctidae; genus Dasyprocta; species Dasyprocta punctata. Next base: position 23,755 of record RJWM01018853.1, read on the forward strand.
TAATAATGTACTTCTAGTTTTAGTTTGAGTACTTACAAGAATCACTCTTAATATCCATATTTTAAGTATACACATGAAAATTCTTCTAGTCTGTACCTATTACCTGGTTCCAATGTCACTTCCATATTTTAAAGTACTTGTTAATGCCATAGTCTACTTTCCAGTACCAAAATCTGTCCCAGTTAGATTGGGCTCTCACAATAAAATATCATACACTGGGTGGTTTAAACAAGAGATATTTATTCTCTTTCAGTTACAGAAGGTGAAAGTTTGAGATTAGGGTGGAAGAATCGTTGTGTAGTATTCTCAAAACTCACTTCCTGGTTTGTAAATGGCCATCTTCTCAGTGTATTCACAAAAGGAATTTCCTTCATTATTATTCATAGAAAGAATGGCAGAAAAAGAATGCCAGTGTCTCTTCTTGTAAGGATACTAATCCTATTATGAGAGCCCCACCCTCATGACCTTGTTATGACATGCTCAAAAAATTTTACCCATGGGACACCAAGATTCAAGAAACAAGTGAAGCTTATTAAAACTGCAGTGGTCAGTCAGCATAGGCCATTGAAATTGCTGGCCACTGGCTGGCTGGTGCTGATTCCTTTGTTCTCTTTTCTTGTATGCCCCTTTATGAGTTCACAAGGTCAGGAGGTTACCATAGATAGCACACTCTTACAGCAGTTTCATTGCTCTGGAATGTTACAAGACCTTTTTACACATCTGGCTAATTGACAAACAGAATGTGGGCACTGGGCAGTTTGGTCACCTTGAGATAAAACCTGTTTGTGCCCCTTTTTGTAGTTTTTATGGTCAATTAAGGAAAATGAGGAGGCCTTTTGGGAATTTGGCCAAAGTTTATTCATTGTTTGAAGTCTAACTGCTAACGAAGCATTTAAACTATAATCTACAGGCCTTAAAATAAGTGAAGTTTTCAAGACTAGAGTTTGGGGGTTTTCAAAGTGTGAAAAGGGCAAATAAAAAGAAAGCAAATACTAGTGGCAATTACAAATGCCCTCACATTCCCCCCTCAAGGACATATTTTTCCTCTCTAGGATATATATAGTCCTTCATTATGTGGTTGCTTGTAGTTGGGCTGACTAGTAACAGTGTTAGTCACTATCATCATTTGTACTTCATTTACATTGTTTTGCATTTTATCTCTTATCCAATTAATCAGGCACAGCCCAAAACTGAGGACCAACATTATGATGGCTATTGACCTTGTGATACCTGCAAGGATGGAGTCTAGTCCTGGGTTCCAACTGAACAGTTTATCATACAATCCTTGAGTGTGATAATACAATTTTTTTCATCTCTTTGCTTCTTATTCTAATTTGTCTAGAGTTTCTATGATCACCCCTGAGTCGTTTGCATAGAAGCAACACTCTTCTCCTAGTGCAGCACAAAGGCCTCCTGTTCCATGAAAAGTAGGTTAAATATTCTTCAATTCTGTAGAACTATTTCTGCCAGAAAGTTCACCTGGTAATTAAGGTGTTTAACTATTTGCCACATCCCCATCATGCTCTGTTCTACGCTGTGGGTTATTTGGTGAAGCCTCTGGAGACCTGTATTGGAATAGGCTATTACTCCTGCACTCATTCTGAGTGCCCCAGCTATGCTTGCTCTGGCCAGTATTGGCAAGACAGCAGCCTACCTGTGTCATGTCTGGTGGTCTACCAAAAGGCATCAGTCCTTGGATCTTCCCTGGGTAGCTGTCACTCTGGTTATGAGGATCATCAGGAGTCAAGGGCCTATCTGAGTAAATTTTTTACTATGGCCTAGGCATTTGTGCAATACATTAGTACTGAAAAACCAGAAGCCCTGAGGTGCCTGGTAGGTGAAATCCTGTGACCTGGTCTGGTTGCATGCAAACTGGTTGTTACTCTGTCCCACACAAAATCCTTATCCATAAACAGTCTCTACCACTAGTAAAGGTAGGGATTCTTTTCCTTCTTGGGAGCAGAGTGTTTGACTGGGTATAACTATGGTTGAGGAAGCTATAGCTTTGTAAACAGGTGGACTTGGCCTTATACACATCCAACAGCTCTTTGGTATGGTGGGATCTGACATATTTAGAAGTTGGTGAGTCTCATTAAAGCATCTGGTAAATCCTAGACTTTGTGCTTGTCTTGTCTAGACCAACCTGAATATCTACCAGGGATGAGACATTACCTTTTTGGGGGTCTTAAATAAAACCTTTGCTCTCAGGCCTTTGGGACCATGCAACTCAAGGAGAGTACAGGAAAAGGGACCATGGGCTTCCAGGGCATTGCCTTCATCTTTGATATGGGGATAAGGATCCCTGGGTCTGTTCATCCCCCTATTCTTTGTTTGTGCATATGAATGCCCAAAATGAGCCCTGTTGTCCAAACTGGATAGTGAATATCCTTGAATATGATTATAACCTGCAAACAGAACTTGTCTGAGTATCCAGCTTTGTAAACTTCTCACTTTTCTCTACATACTTGGATGAAGTTGTCACTCTGGGCCCACCAGTGAGTCAAAGGATTTTGGTCTTTTCTAATTGGTCAGACACATCATACCATCTTTCCCAGAGTTCTATGGTCTCACAACCCCAATGTGGACAATTGGCTTTTCTTTCATTGATATAATTTCCCTTTTGCACCTTTGGACTCATATATAATACATGGGCCACTAGGTCAATCTCACCATTTGGGTTACCCTTAATGAGTGCCTTTTCTTGTGCCTTGCATGCAAGGTAGCTGTCTGTAGATCCTCTGTCTTGCCACTAGTGGGTTTTCGAAAAATAGCATAAGGGGTTAACAAATACTAAAGATTTTTTGTTGTTGATGTTACAAGGAAGATGTTGCTCTGCTATTACAACCTGGTTAACTCCAATAGAGTTCCCTTGTGGGTGCTCAATGGTGTAATTACAGAAATGCTCTCCAAGTTCATCAGGGGTGACTGTATTTATCTGTGAACTGATGTCATCAAACTGAATCAGCAAGATAAGGAGCAAGAAAGGTGAAGCCTGGGTAATCATTCTTGTGTCCTCCCAGAGGTTTAAACAGGTTAGCCACAGAAAAATCTTTTTTGGGGGGGGCACCAGGGATCTAACTCACAACCTTGTGCCTGCCAGACAGGCACTTAAGCCACTGAGCCAAACTCCAAGCCCTAGTTTTTTTTTGAGGCAGGGTCATACTGTGTAGCTCAGACAAGCCTTGTGCTCGTGTTGTGGCCCAAGCCGGCCTCGAACTCACAATGGTCCTCCTACCTCAACCACCCGAGTGCTGGGATTAAAGTCATGTCCCACCACACCCAGTTAGAAAAATCATTTTGAACAGTTGGAAGTGCTTAGTCCAAATAACCACATCTAGGTAGAAAAGAACAAAAGCAATGTTCTCTGGAATTCCTCAATCCTCTGGGGACATAGTCCTGAGTGCATCAGCAAACACCAAGACTAATGGGTAGAAGGAGATGAAGAATTTAATGCAATAGAAGTACATTGAAGCTACTGATATTCTAGTGTACAGTGTCCCCTCAATTTTCAGCCATGCATTGATGGGTCGGCTTCTAGGGTGATGAGGGCAGGGTTTTGGGTATATTGTCTCCTCAACATGGTCTTTAGGGCAACTTTCATTGGGATAGGCCTTCCAGTTTTTGTTGGGATGCATCTCCTTGTTCTTGTGCTGTAGTCTCTGAGAGCATTGTGGGAGTCAGAGTTTAATTGGGGACGAGGCCCTGGGTGGTGATGGTGAGTTAATAATCATCTGTTCCCCAGGTATCCACTTTTTAACCCTACAGTGATGGATATAAGGAGTGCAACCTGAAAGTTTTACAGCAGTGAGTATGATTATTATGACCTCATGAGGACCTTCCCACCATGGTTGGAGGGACTCCTTGTTCCAAGATTTAACTAAATGATGGAGACCACTATGAAACGGCTCTGAGCAGGATTTAAAATTAACTAATTGACTTTCCTTGATTATCTGTGAGTCTGTCCTAGGCCTACACCCCTTGTCTGGAGATGGGCAGTGAATTCATAGTAAGTGAACCTCTATGAATCACTGGTCCTGGCTGAGATGCCAGAGATGCCTCAAAAGGCAAGACAAGGCCACAGCTGAGGACACTTGGCTCCAACCCCAGTTAAATAGATAGAGACTACAACTTCAGGCATCTCACTCTTGCTGTCTCATTCCCACCATGAATATCATCATGAAGATAAGACAGTTCTCTAAATTGGCATAATTTACTACTTGGAGAAGTCTTTGAAGTGACTCCTGAGATCCTGCTCAGTTTCCATGCTTTGCTCAGTATCCCCTCTCTTTGTTTGAAAACCTAATAAATGTGGGCCACCCAGAGAAGCTCTTTGTCTTATTCCCAAATGTCTTGAACTCTGCTAGAGGGTTTTGATTTTCCTGGAGCCCTAAAATCATACTACTTGTCTCATATGGGAGATTAGGGACCTTGGTCAGGTACCTGATAACTAAAGCCCTGTCTCCAGTTTTTAGCCTATGGGCTGGAGAATGTATAGGAAGAGGATGTTACAGAAATACAGTTTGAAAAGGTCCTTTAATGTTTGATGCAGTGCTTACATTTGCTGATGCAAGTTCAAGGATCCAATCTCTTGTAGTCCTTCAAGCACTGGTAAGAGTGGAGGAGGCACCCCAGTATGGGATGCACCATGATCTTGGGGGTGCAATAGGAAGCATTGCAACCCAGTCAGCTCCAATTTCTTGGCAGAGTTTTGCCAAGGTGTTCTTTAGAGTCTAGTTTTGTGTCTCCACCTGACCCAAACTCTGAACTCGATAGACCATATATAGCTCCCAAATAAGCTCTGGGGCCTTTGACAGACCTTGGGACCCTTGACCCACAAAAGCAGGTCCATTATCTGAACCCACTGTTATGGAGAGCCCACATTGAGGTATAATCAAGTCCATCATGGCTCTAAACATTTCCTTAGGTGTTTTGTCCTGGTGGAAAGTGCCTCCAACCAACCCGAGTAGGAGGAGATAAAGACTAGCAGGTACATTTTGTTTCCACTTGTGGATTTTAGTTCAGTAAAGTCAATCTCTGCATTCTCGAATGGAAAAATCCCTTGCATTTGTACACTTAGCTGCTGTTGAAGCAGGGCAACTGGGTTGTTATGGGTTCAGGCTTCACAACGAGCAGCCATCAAGGCACACAAAGTCCAAAGTCTTGGTACAAAGAAATAACGACTGAGCAAATTTGACATGGCTGTCTTCCTAGGTGAGTGAGGTTATGTAGGTTTTGTATTAGATATAGTCACAGAGCCTCAGGGACAAACACCTTCCCTCCTGGCAAAACCTGCTACCCATTTTCCTCAATGGTCCCTTCTGTGTTTGCCCACTTAAGTTCCTCTTTTGAATACTGGGGTGCTTTAAGTAAGGGGGCCACTAAAACATGAGCCAAATGAGGCTGTTGGCCTAAGACAGCTTGTTTAAAAGTTGTATCAGCTGCCTGGTTTCCTTGAGCGTCCATTGAGTAATCACTTTGATGTCCTTGACAGTGCATCACCACCACCTTATAAGGCAACCAGACAGTTTGTAACCATTTCAAAATTTCTTGGGAGATTTTAATATCTTTACCTATTGTCAAGAGGCCTCCCTCCCAGTAGATGGTGCCATTCACATGTAGAGTAGCAAATGCATAATGAGTCAGTATAGATATTCACCTTTTTGTCTTACCCTACTTCCCCAGAACATGTGGGTATTATTAGCTCGGTACATTGTGCTGAGGTCCCAGGAGGCAATGCCTCTGACCAGACCATTTGACCTAAGGTGATGACTGCCATCTCTGCCCTTTAGGCCCCATTGATTACCAAGCTGCTGCTGTCAGAAAATAAAGTCAAGTTGGTGTCCTGGAGGGGAGTGTCTTGTAGATCTAGTCAAACCAAATATGCCATCACTATGACTTAAGTGCAGTCATACTGAGGTATCTCCAAGAAGGAGGGCAAAAGAGAGGCAAGGTTAATGACTTAAAAGTTTCTAATGGTGAGTCTAAGATCCTCTAGCAAGGCCTGCTGATACTGGGCTAATCTGGTTCCCGAGAGCCACTTACAACCAGACCACCTTAGCAAAGTCTCTACTGCATGTGGTACAGACACATTTGAATTTCGTCCCAGAGTCAATTTGTCTAATGTCTTTAGTAGTATCAGTGTGGCAGCAGTGGAACATAGGCAGAAGGGCCATCTAGCTGACACCAGGTCCAGTCTTTTCAACAAGTGTACCACAGGTTTCTTGCAAGGTCACAAAATTTCTGTTAGAGGCAACAATGACAGCAACAACAACAACAACAACAACAACAACAATGGTGATATAGGAGTTCAAAACAAGAGTATAGAAACTTAACAATGGTTGTTATATTGCATATCATTATCTTTAAAATAGTTGCTCAGGTTATCAGATACAGACATGCAAGATTGATCGAACAATATAATTTCCCTTTTGGCAGTTGATTTCCCTTTTGCTATGCCTATTGTTACTTTTGTATCTTATTTACTCTTTCAGCTTCATGCACTAGTGAGACTATATGGTGTTTACACATGCAAGTCCAATATATTTCACTTAGGATTATAGTTTCCAGTTGCCTCCATTTACCTATAAAAGCCTCAAGTTTATCATTCTTTATGGCTGGGTGGCATTCCATTGTATAAAAATACCACATCTTTTTTTTTATCTATTCCTCCGTTGATGGGCATTTGGGTTGTTTCTAAGATTTGTCTATTACAAGTTGTGCAGTGATAAAAATGGGTACACAAATATCACTGTGGTATGATATTTTTAATTCTTCTGGGAAAATACCTAGAAGGGGAATAGCTGGGTTGAATTGGACATTTAATCACAGTATTTTGAGGAATCTCCAAATTGATTCCCACAGTGGTTGTACCAGTCTTCATTCCCACCAACAATGGAGAAGTGTTTCTTTTTCCCCGCAGCACTGCCAGTATTTGTTACTGGTTGAGTTTTTCATGTTAGCCATTCTTTCTGGAGTGAGTTGATATATATCTCTGTGTTGCTTTAATTTGCATTTCTTGAATGATAAATGATGTTGAACATTTTTTCGTATATTGATTTGCCATTTGTATTTCTGCATCTGAGAATTCCATATTCATCTCAGATGACCATTTATAGATTGAGTCTTTATATTTGGATGCCCTGATTTTTAAAAATTCTTTGTACATTTTACATAAAAGTCCTTGTCTAAGGGACTGTTGGAAAAAATCTTTTCCAATCTGTGGGTTTTCTTTTCACTCTGTTGGTGATTTTTTTTTTTTTTTGATGTGTAAAAGCTTTTTAACAAGGTAAGGTCCCAGTTGTTGATTCTTTGAAGTACTTCCCATGGAGTTTGGTTTTTGTTTATAGACACTTTGCCTACCCCTATGTCCTCAATATTTCTACTTCTTTTTTTCTTCCTGTAGGATTAGAGTTTCTGTCTTAATATTTATATCTTTTATCTGTTTTGACCTTAGTTTAGTGCACGGTGATAGGCATGGGTCTATTTTAAGACTTCAGCATGTAGAAAGCCAGATTTTCCATCACCACTTATTAAAGAGGCTGTTTTTCTTCCAGCAAGCATGTTTGTCAAAGATAAGTTTGCTGACCATCTTTGTAGTTGTGTCTGTATCATCTGTTCTTTTTCCATTGATACTCAGGTCTGTTTTTGTTTGTTCATTTATTTTGTTTGCTTGCTGTTGTTTTGCCAGTATCATGCTGGTTTTATATGGCAGCTTTGAAGTATAATTTGAAGTCAAGAATTGTGATACTTCCTGCCTCGCCTTTTTCCCCAGGATTTCCTTTTCTATTTTAAGTCTCTTTTGGTTCCATATGAATTTGAGGAATGTTCTCTTGATCTATGAAGCATGATAATGTTATTTTGATCAGGATTGCATTAAATCTATGTAAGTTTTGGGAGTATGGCCATTTTCACAATGTTAGTTCTTTCTATCCATGAACAAGTGATATATTTCCATTTTCTGAATTCCTCTTCAATTTCTTTTCTCTGAATGCTGTAATTTGCAAGGTATAAATCTTTACTTCTTTTGTTAGATTGATTCCTGTTTCATTTTTTGATGTTATTTTTTGAAGTGTGTAGTTTTTCTGATTTCTCTCTCCGTGAGTTTTTTGTTTGGGTACAGGAATTCTACAGACTTTTAAGTACTGACTTTGTATGCAGCTACACTGCTGAATTTGTGTACTAAGTCTAGAAGTCTATTCATGGAGTTTTTGGGGTCATCTATGTAGAGTATCGTGTTATCTACAAATAATGATAATTTAACTTCTTCCTTTCCTATCTTTATTCGTTTTATTTGTCTCTTGTCTGATTGCTCTGGCTAACGTTTTCAGAATTATATTGAATAGGAATGGTAATAGTGGACAACCTTGTCTTGTACCTGATTTTAGAGTGAAAGCTTTCAATTTTTGACCAGCTAGTGTGACGTTGGCTTTCGGTTTGTCATAGATGGCTTTTATCATATTGCTCTTAAAACCATCTGCTCCAATTTTCTCCAGGTTTTTTACCATGAATGAATGTTAGACTCTATCAAAAGCTTTTTCTGCATCTATTGAGATGATCATGTGATTTTTTTTTCTTTTACTCTGTTTATATGGTGTATTATGCTTATTGATTTGCATATGTTGAAACATCCCTGCATTTCTGGGATGAATCCCACTTAGTCATGGTGTATAACCTTGATGATTTGCTGCATTCTCTTTGCTAGTATTTTATTGAGAATTTTTGCATTTATGTTCATTAGAGAGATTGGCCTGTAGTTCTCTTTAGTGGATGGGTCTTTCTCTGATTTTGATATGAGGGTAATATTTGCCTCCCAGAATGAATTAGAGAGAATTGCTTCCCTTTTGATTTCCTTAAAGAGTTTGAAGAGTATTGGTATTAAATTATCTCTGAATTTCTTATAGAATTCAGCTGTGAATAAATCAGAACCTGGGTTTTTTTATTGGTAAGTTTTTAATTAAGATTTCAATTTTGTGAACTGGTATTGAGTTTTTCAGAAGTTTTATATAATCTTTATCCAGTTTTACTCATTCATATATTTCTAGGATTGTGTCCATTTCTTCTGTTTTCAATCCTATGAGAGTAAAGATTTTCAATGTAGGTATTGATAATCTGTATTTCCACAGGATCTGTAGTTTTTTCACCCTTTTCATTCCTTATTTCATGAATTTGCCTTTTTTTTTTTTTACTTTCCTTTTTTTGTTGAGGGTAGATAGGGGTTTATCAATTTTATTTTTTCTTTCAAAGAACCCACTTTTTGGTTCATCAACTTTTTGTATTGTTTTCTTAGCCTCAATTGCATTAACTTCTGCTCTGATCTTTACCATTTCCTCTCTTCTTTGTGCTTTGGGCTTGACTTGTTCTTCTTTTTGTAGAAGATTGAGATGTCGCATTAGGTAGTTTATTTGTGCTTGATCCATTTTCCTGATATGAGAATTCACTACTATAACTTTCCTTCTGAGGGCTGCTTTCATTGGGTTCCACACATTCTGTTAAGTTTTATTTGCATTTTCATTTGGTTGTATATATTGTTTAATTTCTTCTGTGATCCATTGGTTGTTTGATTGGGTGTTATTTAATTTCCATGTGTTATTGGACCTTTTGCGGTTTCTTTTGTCATTAACTTAAAACTTCATTGCACTATGGTCAGATTATAGTGCAATGGGATAATTTCAAATGCTTTGCATTTACTTAAGCATGTTCTATGGGATGGTCTGTTTTACAGAATGCCCCATTTGCAGGTGAAAAGAATGTGTGTCCTGATGTTGCAGGGTGGAACACTCTGCATATGTCTACTAAATCCATTTGTTCACATATTTGAGTCAGTTCTGTTATTTCTAGGTCACTGGAGGTGGACTCCCAGTCTCCATGGGCCTCACTTTGGGTCACTGGGCATAGCTTCACACTACTCTTTGGCTTCACCAAAGGTTTCTGGATGACTTCAGTTTGCTGGGCACAGACTCCCTGTCCCTATGGGCCTCACCAGGGGTTCCCAGATGACTCAGGGTCCCTGAGCATGGACTTCCAGTCTCCAGGAACATCAGATAAGTTTCTCAGGTGTGGTCAGGTCACTGTTGTCAAGTCTGAACTTACTGAGGGTTCACAGATGATTGCAGATCACTGGCCATGGTCTCTAAGTCCCTAGGGCCTCACCAAGGTTTTCAGATGATTCTATTCCCTCCTTTTGAAGCCTCGTGCTGAGGCTTGGCCACAGCTGCAAAATTAGGGACACAAAACTGACAGTATCCTTTAGTCCCCATGAATTCCCTCAATTGCCTCTTGGTGACAGGTACCCTCAGGCCCTGTATGGCCTGAATCCATGAAGTCAACAGGACCTGTGTTTCATTATTCAACACAAATCCCAAAATTTTAACAGTTTGCATACAAATTTGAGCCTTTTTCTTCAAAACCTGACATCTCTTTTCCTGGAGCAACCACGGCAATTTTTTTGTCCCTTCTTGGCATGGTTCATACATCTAAGTGACCAAAAGCAAGTCATCTACGTACTGTGGTTGGTAGATTTCGGGGATTTTGTGGCTGAAAGGGATAGAGTCTTTGGGCAAGGCTTGCCCAAACATTGTTGGTGACTTGTTGAATCCCTCAGGGAATCTTGTCCAGATTAACTGACATTTTCTTCCCTCCCCCAGTTCCTCCCACTCAAAAGCAAATATTTCTCGGGAATCTGCTGACAAAGGAATACAAAAGAAGGTACCTTTCAAATCTAATGCAGTATACCAAGTTCAACTAGGTGGGAGGAGCCTAAGCAGTGTATAGGGATTTGGAACTGTAGGCTGAAGAGTGGTGGCTACATTATTCACAGCTCTTAGATCCTGGATCAACCTGTATTCATTAGTTCCAGATTTTCATGCTGGTAGGAAAGATGTATTCCAAGGGGATTGGTACTCCTTTAATATTTTCGTCTCAAGTAACCTCTGTAGTGGGGTTTAATCCCCTTCCATGCCTCCAATGTCATAGGATATTGTTTTAAACACATTGGTTTAGTATGCCCCACCAATTCTACCACTCCAGGAGGTACACTTGCAACCAAACCCAGCATGGTTGCCTTCTTACCAGCCTAGAGGAAATTTCTGTGTCCAAGAGGGTAGTTCAGGGCCACCAACGAGGATCACATTTTCTCTAGCTCCATGAGGCAGTATTCTTTCTGTAAAGGAAAGGCTAAAACCAAAACATGAACTTCAACAAAAGGAAGATCTTCTCTGGTATTCAGGATGAATTCTGAGGGTGTGAAAGAAATTTGAGCTCACAGCTTGCAAAGTAAGTCTTGGCCCAGAAGGGCAAAAGGACAGTGAGGTATAAGCACAAAAGAATGACTAACCATTTGTTTTCTGAACCAGACCTGCCAAGGCTCACAAAAAGAATAAGTAGTTTGGCCAGTTGCACCCTGTACATATATTTTCTTGCTTAGAAGTAGGGTCACTGGTTGAGTGGCTACAGGTATGTAGGCTCCCATATCTACCAGGAATTGAACAGGCTTTCCCCCGACAGTTGTGGTTAACATGGGTTCCCTGGGACTGAGAGACAGGAACACATGACTCCATCAGTCTGAAACTTCCCCTGCATCCACCATAAGCACTTTTTTTCTTTAGCAACTTTGGGCATTCCTGCTTAAGTTGTCCCATCTCCTTGCAGTAGGCACACTGGTTTGGGGCCAATGGAACACATCTCCCTCCCTGTTGGGACCACTTCCCATTACTTTTTTTTTGCTTCCTGTCCCCACTTGTGCTTTTTTTATGAGTTGTTAGCATCATCCTTGTTTGTTTCTCTTGAGTTTTCCACTTTCTGTTCTCCCAATTGTGATAAACCTTTTGAGCCACTTCTACTAACTGAGACATACTCATTTCAGCAAACCCATCCAACCTTTGCAGTTTACAGTTAATGTCAGTCACTGAATGAGTAACGAAAGACATGTTCACCATGTGAGCATTTCCAGTCATGTGGTGTGAATGTGCAATAAGCTTCCTGCAGGCACTTGAGGAAAGCAGAGAGGCCCATGTCAGTCATCTGATGTACTTCTGCTACCTTTTGCAAGTCTGTAGCTTGGTGGGCTGCCACCTGAAACTCTTTCAACAAAGCTGCATGATGATCATGCAAACTCTTAATTCCATCATCTGTTTTGGAAATCCAATTTGATGCTTACTGAGGCAACACATGTGTCAGCCTATCTGTAACTCCCAGTGGTGTTCCTGGCCCTTTGATTTTTACACAGTTTTCTGCCTCCTTCCATATTCTGTCTCTTTCCTCTGAGGTAAATAGAGTATAGAGTAATCACTCTATCCAATTGATGCTGCAAGTCTTAAATACTAATTCCAACAAATTAATCAGAGTGCATGGCTCCTCAGAGAATGGGGAATTTTGAGTTTTCCAGTTATAAAATTCACTAGAATTGAAGGGGGTGCAAATGAAAATGGTCTGAGTTGCCCCTTCAGGTCCTGGCACCACTGTTTTCCAGAGAGGTAAACACAACCTGGGAAGGAGACTGACACTTCCTCCACAGCAGGCATTGCATTTTTAACCACTGTCATTTGGCCCATGTTCCTCTTAGTATTGGAACCCACAAAGCAGAACTCAGCCTCTCTGGAACCCGATTCTGAACACTACTTATTCCCTCTCATATTGGGACCCACCAAGTGGTGCTCAGTGTCTTGGGAATCTGGCTCCACAGGCTACATGTTCCATCTCGTATCACGACCCACTGAATGGAACTCAGTCACTCCTGGAGTCTGGGATTATATGCCTTGTGTTCCCCCTCATATCAGGACCTGTGGAGCAGAACTCAGTGTCCTTGCAGTCTGGGCTCACATGGCACATGTTCTGTCTCGTATGGGGACCAACCAAGTGGAACTTAGCCCCTCTGAAATCTGGGTTTACACACTCCAGTGCAGGTCCCAAAGATGTTGGTGATGGGCTGCCCAATAAGGCAGAGGCAGGACAGGAGTCAAGGGTTCCTCCTCTGAGATTGGGTGCAATACATGTGGCGTCACATTAGGAGACTTTTCCTGAATTACCAGTCCCCATTCAGGAAGATTCCAAGCACATAGTTTAAGCCAGGGAGGGTACACTCGAACCACTCAATTCTAAGGATCAATATATGGAAATTGATCTGGATGCCCTGGATTTCAGGTAACTATATTCCACACTATGTTGGCTATCTGAAGGTTGAATTTTCCCTTTGCCAGCCACCCAACCTCAAGAGCAGGTCATTTTAATTTGCAAAATGTCTGGAGTTTCCTTTTCCTTGTTTTAACCCCATAATCTTCACCACATCTGAAGTTATCAAAATTACTGAGCATGCATTCCACTACAGCTGACTTACTGCCAGTTGATCCCATTGTGAACACTGTTAACAAACCTGCAAATCCTGCAGCCTATCTCAGCCAGTCTGCTCTTCTTTCCTTTCTTTTCTCAGCCAGCCCAGCTAGAAACAAAAGTGAAAAATCCAAGGCTAAGCTTGAAAGTATGGTGATGGTGAACTCTTCTGGGCAGAAATGCATGCACTCAACATGGAGAAAAACACAAAAGACAAAGGACCCCAGGAAAAACACACTTCCTCCCAGCCCCAAAATTTGGAACAAATTCCAGGAGAGCTTCCTGATAAAAAGACAAAGAACCCACCATGTCTGGTGTGCGGGGTTCTTCCCAGGTTCAACAAACACCCAAAGGCCAGCACAAAACAAAACAAATTCCTGAGTGAGCCATGTGCTACTTGCTTAACTAGGACACCAAAACCAAATTAGAAACACTTACCTTGGTCAGTGGGTAAGTACTCAGTTGTTTCTCTCTCATAGCCATAGGCATCTATTCCCTCAGCCACTGTTGGAAGGTTGGCTAAAATCAGCCTGTGTGCCCTATCACCCAGGGGTCAATTGCTGGGCAAGAAGGCACTGGGGCCCCTTCAAAGGAGGGTGTCCTCATGGGTAAATCTTTCTGGGAGCCTCCAAAATCTTGCAGCATGCTTAAGAAATTTACTCTTGGGACACCAAGATTTGAGAAAAAATGATGTTCATTAAAACTGTAGTGGTCAGTCAGCATAGGCCATTGAAATTGTTGGCAACTGGTTGGCTGGTGCTGATTCCTTTGTTCTCCTTTCTTATAAACACCTGCATGAGTTCACAAGGTCAGGTGGTTACCATGAATACCACCTTCTCACAGCGCCATCATTGCTTTGGAATGTTACAAGACTATCTTACACATTTGGTTAACTGACACACAGAATGTGGGCACCGGGCAGCTTGGTCACCTTGCGATAAAACCTATTTAAAATCCATTTGTTTCCCTTTTTGTAGTTTTTATGGCCAATTAAGAAAGAGGAGGAGGCCTTTTGGGAATTTAGCCAAAGTTTACTGTTTGAAGTCTAATCGCTGTTTCTAAACTATAATCTATAGGCCATAAAATAAGTGAAGTTTTCAAGACTAGGGCTTGGGAGTTTCCAAAGAGAGAAAAGGGCAAAGAAAAAGAAAGCAAATGTGGTGGGGTTACGAATGTCCTCACAACCCCATTTAATCTAATTACGTCCCATTGTTTTTATCTCCAAATACCATCATACTGTAAACTAGGGCTTCAATACATGAATTTGTGTTTTGAGGAAACAGTATTATCAAGTATACATCATTCTTCTCATGAGGCTTCTATTGCAATAAATACACATAAATTTTTTTGTGTTTGTATTATTCATGTTAGCTTAATTTAAAGATGTAGTCAGGGAGAAAGTCGTTCACCAAGTGAAACATATGAATAAATAAATGAAAAGTATTAAGTCTTGTTAATCAAGGAAGTGATCCTTTTAGAATTAGGTAGTAGCACAAATCAGTTCTCTGGCATGACTAGAGCAGGAATTGGCATTGGAGCCAATCAGTTTTTCTCTGATCTGGTTTAGCGATCCATCTCATCTCAACTTAGTTGTGTTGAGAGCATTGTGACTTTTCAAACTGCAGTTTTAATGCAGCACTCATTTCACTTTTGTTTTTATTCAGTGAATTACCTCACTAATTGTTTTAGTACAACAATCATCAGAACATTGAATTCTGTGATCTAAAAATTTTACGCATACTTTTGAACCATAGGAATTTCTTTTACTTCCAAGTTGTGTGATGCCAGGAACATATTTTTAGAACAGAATAATAAATATAAAATAAATAATATTAAAACTTCATAATTCTCAATATCACAGAGAGATAATTTATTTCATACTTAAAATTTATTTGGTTAAGATTAAACATCTAAGCCAGACATGTAGTACCTTCTTTTAATCCCAGCACCTAGGAAGCTGAGGCAGGAGTTCTAGGCCAGTCTGGATTGCATAATGACACTGTCAAAAACAAAACAAAACAATAACAACAACAACAATTTTTTTTTATTTAAGACAAAAAGACACATAAAAGAAACACAAAAAGGAAAAGAGACAAGCAAACGACAACAGCAAATCAACAACAGTAACGCTATAGGTTTACAAAACAAGATGATAGGAACTTGACGATGGTTGCAATATTGCATACTGTGAGGACTTCCTCCAAGATGGCCGCCCAGATGACACTGTGACAGGGAGGCTCCCTGAATATACCATCAAAATGCTGGAATATAAACTAATATAATAACAGAGAGAAGGAAAAAAGAGGAAGATGGGTCCTCTGGACCCAAGAAGAATCTAAAACGAGAACTGTAGCCCACGGAAAGAGTAAAAGAATGAAATAAAGGTGGAGACTAGAAGCACCTCTGTCCGGAGTGGAATCCAATCAGCGCTGCGACCCGAGCCGAGAAGGTACGATCCAGCTGCTCTTGATACGCGTGGAGTTGCCGGGAGAATTGCGGCGGTGTGGCGCGACAGCAGAGACGACGGTCGACTGTGGAGCAAGGTGGTCACGAGCGGGTGAGTGGGTGAACCCGGCGGCCCCCAGCCCCCCACCCCCGAGGGAGAGCGAGGGACAGCCATCTTGAGACCGGAACTGCACCTAATTAGGCACGGTTCCTGGAAGGCCCGTGGTGGAAAGGCGTGGGTGCCCTGGGGGTGATAGAGGAGGTTTGGCTGACGGCCCTGTATGGTTAACCAGACAGCGGCCCCATCCTCTCGCGCACTGCAGTAGACATTCGTGGAGCAGAAACAGGCTTGGGAGAGGCAGTGGACCAACACGGCCTCACGGGCGAGCCCAGGAAAATGCCAAGACGGAAAGGCAGAGGGCGCCTTCTGGACTCCGATATAAGCAGAACCAATCCCGGGGATGCTAATGCTGACACGGCCGGGAGTCCAAAAATTAAACTCTCAGAGGAGTTGACAACAGAAGTGGGGAGACAACTCCACGAAGCTATGAAAGAAATTAAAGCAGCACTGTTAACCCAACTGAGAATTGAAATGAAACTCATAATCGGGGAATCGCTAAGCGCCTCTAAAGGAAACATAGCAGGAAAGGTGGAGGATGAAAAATCAAAGGAAATTGAG